>JAQIXT010000038.1:0-106161 GCA_034700445.1 Stenotaenia linearis | reverse complement strand
TTTTAGAAACAATAAGTTTTTTTGCGTCGGCAACAGTAACTTCATATTCATTCAAGTCCATTAGTAATGCTATTCACGTAAACAAAAGGGGTGGTCGTCTGGAGATGCTGATCAGATTTTTTTGTATATAAAATTGTAAATATACAAAAAAATCTGATCACGTGACACTTGTCACAGCATGCGGTCATCCGCAATTATCTGCAGATGACCGCAGAAAACACAAAAGTAGACCGCACCAAACCGCACCGCGATCTGGGTCACAGTCTGTGACCCAGACCGCGGATTATCCGCGGATTATCCACGGATAACCGCGGTGCGGTTGTCCACGCCCATCTCTACTACAAACTGGGAATAAGTTCCTTAATATTTTGTGTTAACTGTTAACAGAAAAATATGCAATGTGTGCTTACCGTAGTTTACTTAGTTGAAAATAGAACATTTAAATTGTAAATTAATATTTGTATGAAACTTAAATTATTTATAATGTTATATTATATTCAGAGTCTAATTAGTTTAATTGAAAGAAAAGGACTGCAATAAATAACTTTTGTGCTTTGTTAACAAAATTTTAAATTTAGTGCATTAGCGAAACAAAACTGTCACAAAACTCTTTCAACAAAGAATTTTTTCCTGCATTTTGGTGGAAAAAAAACTGCATCAATTCAAGCTGAAGGGCGATTAATTTGAGATTTTCATGTTTAAAATCACACGTTTAAAAAATTATTTTTGGATTTCATCTTCTAAAGCTCATCAGATTCATCTCACTGATCCTTTTAAGTAATAAACCAAACTAAAAAACAAACTGCAAGCGAGAGCTTCGCCGCATTATACTGTAGATGTAATAAAATGTAATAAGAGTTTTAGGGACGCCGTACTGAAAATATGTTTGCAGTTGTTTTGGCGCACTGCAGTTTCAATTCAATTTTTATGTTAATACCAGAAATCATTTACAGTTATAATTGTTATCTGAGCTTACTTTTAAATTTCTAACTTAAAATTTGTCGTATTCATCTCTTGACCTTTTCAGTACAGTAACAAATCAAATTTTTAAAACAAATTGCAACTAAGAGCTTCTCTGCAATGCAGATGGCCCCTATGATAATAAAAACACTTTATAAGTGCCGTTTATACAACTCTTTAAAAAATCAGACTAAATCTAGAAGAGTGGTTCCCTCGACAGCCCTCTAGTGCTCAAACTCGAGTCACACGATATCGATTTGACCGCACCCACGCTCACAAAGACCTGCAGCAGCATGTGCGAAGTCGCAAACGAAGAGAAACATCTTTTGCTACTTTGTGGCACCGACAGGTCAAAACGTGAGAATGTTTCTTTGCAATTGTACGACATCGAAGACAACGAATGGTACGAACCTTACACTTTTTCTGAAGATGAGTACGAAGGAGCAAGACCCAATTCAATGATGGGCGTGGCTGGAAGTAAAATTTACTTCTTCGTGGACGAAAAATCGAAAGATAACGGCGAATCGGCCGAAGAATTGCCCTACTATTGCTTCGATTTTGTAACTAAAACTGTAACAAATCTCGGGATTTTGCCGTCAGTTTCATACGGGTGTTCGGATTGTGTTGCGGTTGAGGATTATATTTACTGCGTGTCTAGTGATAACGTCTCGTGTCTCGACACAATCGAAAAAACTATTGTGAAGGATCTTGGGAAGTTAGATACGGAGACATCGATGGCCATATCTGAAGGATCGTCTGTGTATTATGACGGTAGGTACTGGTATGTCGGGTATGGATTTTTTTTAGGGGAAAAATTTAATTTTTTTTTCTTCTAAATCGAGTTGAGAAAATTAGTTGCGAGCCGGAAACTTTAATAAAAGTTGTTTAAACCAATAAAACTTCATTGAATTTGACGACGAAGTAAAATAAGCTTAATTTAAATTTAACTATAATTAGCCAATTAAATTACTGTTAATGTTTTAGAACGTATCATATTTAACCCGAATTCTGTAGATAAATAACTTTTAAAAAATGTGCTTTTCTAAAATTGAAAAGTCAACGAAAATTTCGTGAGGTTTTATGAGGTTTTACTCCAATTTCGATTCCGAGGGGGTAAAATCTTAAAAATCCATACCGTATCCCAAAATTTCCTAAATTAACACAATTTATAATATCTATTTATAGGAAGCATTTACTGCATTGGTCCATACATTGAGTACTTTGCAGAACCAGCGTTTAGGGCATTTGATGTAAACACGGGAGAAACTACGGAAGTTAACAAACTTGTTCTTGAGGGCTTTCAAACAGTCGCTTTACTCAATAATAAATTTTACGTTATTGAAACTTACAAACTTTCAATTATGGCAATATACACGCCTGAAACTGACGAATGGGAAGTTTTTTCTACCACTGGTCCAAATATTGTCCGGGGAAAACTGGTTGCTTGTGACGGGCGTTTGTTTTGTGTCGAAGAGCGTTGTAATATTTACGAATATGATTTCGAGGAAAAAAGTTGGAATAAGGTCTATAAGGGACATAAGGGACTAATTCGTTATAAATATAATTGCACTCTGCATGTTATCAAGAAATGCTATGCTGCTAATTGGGCGAAAATGGAGAAAAAGTGTTGCGAAACTATGTAAATTTTTTTAAAGATTTAACAATGCAATAAAAATAAATAAAAATAAATCTTTGTAAACTCACTGTCAGCGAGACACAAATTAATGGCACATAATTACCAAAACAAACTAGAAAATGCATTCTAGTAAATAAAGTCAAAAATTGAACAGACCGAAGTAAAGAAATGAGAAAAACATATCACGTCACTGACTTAAATTCTGTAAAGTATTATCACATCATTGATAACATCACAAACATTTACATTTACATTTTTTTAAAACTTTAGGATGTTGTAATTGCCGCCTTATTCTGCCCTCTAGTGCGCAAACCCTTCTCTCGAGTTCAAATATCGATTTGACCACACCCACATACAAGAAAATCTTGCAACATGTGCGAAGTTGCAACCGAAGACAAATATCTTCTGTTATTTATCGGAACTGACAGATCAAGGCGCAAAAATCTTTCTCTTCAATTATATGACATCGACAGCAATGACTGGTACGAGCCTCACACTTTTTCTGAAGACAAATACAAAAGTGCACGACCTAATACGGTGATGGGTATCATTGGGAGCGAAATGTATTTTTTCGTGGACCGAAAACCAAAAGACGACGGCAAAACTGAGAGAAAAGGCCAAAAGATCTATTATTCCTTCGATTTTGTACCAAAAGTCGTTACAAAAATAGGAATTTTACCAGCAACTGCAATTAGTAGATCAGCCTTCGTTGTTGTTGAAAACTGTATTTACTCTGTGTCTGGTTCAAACGTGGCTTGTTTTGACACAATCGCAAAATCGATTAAGAATAAACTCGGCAAAATAAACATGGAAACAACTTTAACAGTGTATGATCACTCAGCTGTGCACTATAATGGTAAATACCCCAAATCACAACTGCAAGAAAAATAAGATTTAAAAAAATTTACAATAATTAAATTTGTTGTGAAGAACAACAAACAACTCCGGGAAATTTTGTAAAGTGTTCTTTTACAAGCATTTGCAATAAATCTAATTATTGTAAATTTTTGTAAATCTGATTTTTCTGCAATATACTTGATATTCACGTTTTTATAATATTCATTTACAGGATCTATTTTTTGCGTTGGGCCAAATGGTACTTTTAGGTCATTTAATATAAACACACACGAGACTAAGGAACTTAGTAAATCTCCTTTTGTTGACGGTTGTCAATCAATTGCTTTGTTCAATAATAAATTTTATGTCGTGGAAATTTGTACGCTTAAGCGAACGGCAATTTATACACCGGAAACGGATGGATGGGAAGTTTTTCCTACCAAAGGACCAAATGTTGACGGAGGAAAACTGATCGTTTGTAATGAGCGTTTATTGTGCGCTACGGAACGTTGTAATATTTACGAATATGACTTTGATAGTAAAAAATGGGTTTTGTTAATTAGAGGGCCCGTGAAGGGGATTATTCGTTATAAAGGTAATTGCACTGTGGGTATTGTTAAGAAATGCTATCCTGAACTGTGGTACTTAATGAGGAGCGACCAATTAACATCCTGTGAAATTATTTAATATGTTACTTGACTTTTATCGCTTTGAATGTATTGGAATAAAAATGTTCGATTGTTGTATTATAATGTGATCGGAAAAAATAAAGTTTGTTGCGATGCATGATTTGCTACACACAACTTTACAATTACAAGTATTCGGGGGGTCGCATGCGATTATTCATCGCATGTCGGGATGAATAATCGTTTTTACGATAAAAGATCTTCCTAAAAAATTAGAATATCGATTATGACGTGAATTCTTATAAACAGAAATAAATTATTTACTTCTGTTCTGTTATAAGTATAATTTGCTTAAATATCTTATATTAGTGATGTTCCCAAAATATCGCTTAAATTTACTATATTGGGTATTACGTATCAACTACTCATAACTTACCGTGATTTCTGCTATCATCAGCCGATTTATTCTTCATGGTCGTCAGTTAACTGCCACCGCTTTTTCGTAAACAACTATTTACTATAAAGTATAATAATGTAAATTTCCAATGAATGAGTTTAAGTACCTTACCTTGATTCTGCCATTAAGAGTTTTTAATTCTACGGGACATAGTTGGCCGCCATTTTCCCAAAAACTATCGCAAATGCTGCCAGCGCCTTACCGCAAACATGCAAACCACGAGCGTCATTGTTTGATCAAGAGTTCACTTTTGATCTTATTCTGTGGTTTGAATAACTGGATTGTTTATGACGCTCAAAACAATTAAGCAATTTAAGGATAGATTTAAATTTATTTTAGTAAAAATTTCAAATAATAAATTTGCAACTATAGCATTTTAAGATTTTGAATTCTAATTTGAAAAAATGAAATGAAAAGTTTATTAGTTTATTAGTTTATTAATCGAGTCATTAATCCAATAATTAGATAACAGTAGTTGTTGACTCTTGATCAAACAATAAGCATGCTGCGCTGAAGATCCCCCTACTGCGTACGGTCGCACATTTCGGGGAGCAGAATCCCGTCGAATGGATTTCTGTCGAAAGGAATCCTGCGTCGACGGGAATGCCGTTCGATGGTGCTTTTGTCGACAGGATACGCGTCGAAAATATCTGACAGGATTTGCATTCTCAGTTCAAAATGAGATTTTTGCCCTCTGGCTCTAAAACCAAGGTTCCTGCATCAATTTTGATACCAGATTATGAAATTACAGCACTTGTTCACCCAAAGATATATATCTTCACTCCTTTACACTCATCATTTCTCATTTCACCCATCTCATCCATAGTAACGATTGTTAATGTACATACATTTCAATTCTGATAATTGAACGAATTAACAAACGAATACTTTCAATAGAAATTTTCGTAACTGAAATGACTGGTGTAGAAATACTACTCAATAAATTTATACCAGACACATGATACAATGAGAAGTATTCTCGCAAGCATTACATCATTGCATTTTGCTGTCCTCTGTAGTCAATTCCATCACTCAGGTATATTGATTTAACCACGCCCTTCAACCGACTGCAGATGCTTGCGGTACTGCAACATGTGCGCAGTCGAAAACACTGAACTTTTACTAGTTTGGGGTAAAGATTTCTCAAGAACCCCAAAAGATGCAAGTTTTCAATTATATGATATAGAGGAAGATGAATGGTATGAACCATTCACATTTACCAATGATAAATTCAAAGATGCGGTTATGTTAGGTGTTATTGAAAACCACTTGTATTTTTCTGGAGGACAAGACGAAATAGATGAAACTGAAAAGTCCTACGAAGCATACTATTCATTCGACTTCTTAACCAAAGAAGTGATGAATATTGGTGTGTTAGAAGCAATGGCATGTTCCTGGAAAGACAACTACATTATTAAAGAAGAATGCATATACAAAATTGCTGAAAACGTATCACGTTTTAATACCATAGATAACTCAGTTAAGAAAGACTGTGGCAAGTTTGAAGATAATTTCTATGGCTTTGCCGTACGCCATAATGGTAACTATAGCCATTTATTACTGAATGTTGTAATTTACAGTAGTACTTTTAGGGTATATCTATGGCCTGCAACCCTACTCAATGATATTTATCGTGGCTGAATTAATAATTTATAACATTGACACAGGAGATGTAAAATTTGAAAAGATACCTGAATATGTTGATGGTTTTCACTCGTTAGTAGTCGTTGGTGATAAAATTTACATGGTATCAATAAATCATCTTAGGCATATGATTATTTACACTCCTGAAACTAAAGATTGGGAAATTTTTCCTGTTAAAGGCCCCAGTAAAATTATGGACGGAAGAGCAATTTTATGTAATGGGCGATTATTGTGTGTGGAAGAACGATGTTTTGTTTATGAGTATGATTTTGGAAAGAAAAGATGGGATTTTTTAAGCAGAGATTATAGTGGGCCTCTTTGTTTATTTTCCCGTATGCAAACTGTTAAAAAGTCTTTTATGGCAAATTGGTAAATTACTTTACACATTTCGATGTAAGAATTACTTGTAAATGTGTAAATTACGTACACATCTGGTTTATTTTGATGTTATATGTATCATAAAACAGAAATGAACTATATTTATTCTGTAAGATAAAACATGTTTGTAAATATGTAAACCTTCTTTATTCTGATATAATAAATCAATTACAGAAGTGAACTTGATTTCTTCTGTAAAAGTACATTGATTAGTTGCCCTTAGCAACAACTGGTAGCAAACGCTACAGCAAAATGAGTGAAGAGAAAAGTAAAAACGAAGATCTTTTATTGTTATGTGGCATTGACATGTGGAATATTCCTGAAGATACCTGCTTACAATTTTATGATATCAAGGAATGTAAATGGTATCCTCCTGTTTTCTTGTCTGCGAATGAATACAAAGGAGTCGAGCCAGGTTGGATGTTGGGATTAGTGGGAAATAGGTTGTACTTTGCTGGGGATCCAACCCCAAATGATGACTGCGAAACTAATAGTGAGAAATTGGCGTTTTACACGTTTGATTTTTTTGAAAAGAAAATTACAAATATCGGAAATTATTCGCATTCAATAAATTATTGGATCAAACAGTTTGTTACAGTCAAGGATACCATTTACTTCCTTTCGTATGATTTGTCTTGTTTTAACACAAAAGAGAAATCAATTCATGAAAAGCTTGGAAAACTTACTGATGGTTTTATGTCTGGTCAACCCATGCATTTGAATGGTAACAAACACCATCTTTAAATGCTCTTGATCTCATATTTGCACTTCTTTTTCGTAGGAAAACTTTACGGTATTTCATATGATGGAAATTTCGTGTCTTACAATATTCAGACTCGTGAAACTAAGCAACTCAAAAAATCTCCTCTAAATGCTTCCTGTATTACATCAATGCAAGTAGTTAATGATAAACTGTACGCGATTGATGTAACTCATCTTCTACTTATGGCGATTTATGTGTTTGAAACTGATGAATGGCAAATATTTCGTACAAAAGGACCTCCACAAATTGTTTGTGGTCGATTAATTGTTTGCAACGGGCGATTACTATGCCCAAACTCCCAAACTCGCGTTGAGATGCGATGTTACATTTATGAGTACGATTTTGATGAGAAAAAATGGAAGATAATAAGTAAAGAATACAATGGGCTGATTTGTTACAATTATAATGTATATACAATTAACAAATCAGTAAATAAAATTTTTTGTAATTAATTGACTGCATAGGCAAATGTAGACTATGATTGGAAAAAAATTTGCGGCTGTTGCAGGAAAGCCACTAGGGTTGCTTTCATTATGACTGATAAAATCCAGTAGGAGAAAATGAGATTTGTTTTTATTGATTTAAAAATTTAAAAATTAAAACATAAATACATTTTTTGAATTTAAATTCGCAAATAATTTTTAATTCTTCGGTACAACTTCCCACAAATTTGAAATTGAAAACCCCTCTTTTGGCTTTTCAATGGCCACACCTAATTCCTCAGAATAAATGGCTTCTCTATCTTTTTGATGATTCCCATCTGCAAAATACGCCTAGGAAAAATTATAAAATTAGAATTTACTTCTTAAACAATTATAAAAACATGTTAATTACCGCATACGCATCTGACTTTGAATCTGTTGAATCAATTTCAACGTCATCCTCCACTGGATCTAACAGAAGTAAATTTTCATTTTCAGGCTGTAAATAAAATAAAATAAAATCAATTTTTATCTGTATTATAAAGTAATTTGAAACAATATACCTTAGTTTCTACGTATTCAACCCCAAAGTTCGGATTGTTGCTGTACACTGTAAACAAACTCGCAATTTCCTTATAAACTTCTTGAAGTTTCTCAAGAGGGTCTATTCTGAATCCTAAAACATAGCCTCCACTCTGAATTTTTTTTTTTTTTTTTTTTTTTGTTAAAAATTTGTATTGGAAATTTACAAATTTAAGTTCTTACAGCTTCAGAACTTTGAACAACCAATGCCACTCCGAATTTCGAATTTCTGACTTTGACAGTCACCATTTGAAGATAGGGCAAACTGATATTGAACAATTCATTCATATTTGCATACCAAACTAAACGAATATTTGTTATGATGAAACTGCCGAGATTTCCCTACATTTTCAGGAAATGTTTTAAAATAATTTTATATTTGAATTTGTTATAAGAAATACGAACCTGATCACTTGACAAGTTCCACACTCCATTTATCTTATTAAATATCTGTTCTTGAGGTAAAATTTTGAGTTGTTTGTTTTGAATAATGGCGCCTCTTAATTTCAGTTCTCTGTACATTCTTGTTGATGTGTACGCTCTGCAATTTATTATTATTTGTATTTATGGTAGTTGATTTAAAATAAATTCTGAAAATTACTTGTACACACTCGATACAGTTGAAAATAATCGATTGTTACCGGGAAGCTTAATGTCGTAAACAATTTTCATTACTCAAGTTATGAACCTCGCATAATGTATATATAATATGTATATATAATATGTATAATATAGTTACCAGATTTGTAAATATGAATTCAAATCTTGTATTGTTTGTTTTAGTTAAGATGTAAAGCGCTTCGGTGACTCCACGCAATTTCTGCAAATAATTTTAACGTTATCGTTATGGTTTTTAATTTTCTCTCTAACTCTCGAATACGTAAATATCAGTTTGCATCTTTTTTCCCTCAAAATAATAAAATTAGAAATCATAAGACGACATCGATTAAACGCCGCAGCGTTTATTTATAGTAGTGTTTTGCAGGGAGAGCTAACATGCTGCAAGGGGCAGCTTTCACTATTGAACCATACCCAAAAAGTTCGTTAATATTATTTTTACCGAATTTATACTTCTCGTTGTTACATTCTGAACGCAATTCCAGCCTATAGCTAAACACATTTTCATATAATTAATAAAGTGATACATTAATATTATAATATTTTAATTACATAAGTTCACTCGTGTCATACTATGTGAATGCCACATTAATCTAAGATTAGATACGACCAATCGACCTATTTGAACAAAATAAAATCAAAATTTTATATAAAAATATTTGGATATTTTGAATTAAATTACCTCTGTCACCACTATTTCCTTTAGTATCTTCTACCGAATCAACAGTATCGAGAAGTTTTTCTCCCAGTCGCATCTTCAATTCCCTTTAAGGTAATTACAGTGTTAATTTGAGTCAGTCGGTGGAGAAAATAAATCGATGTTTGGTTTTGAGTACTTACGAGGGCGCAACATCGAATCGAATGTCTCTGTCCTGCCATAAATTATTTGCTAAAGGGGTTGAAATGGATTCAACAACTTCATTTTTCTTCATTTCGGTTAATACTTAGACCACGCTTTGACTTGTTGACGCGTTTCAAAGCGGTTACTATAGCAACAACCAAAACAAACGTGCCCGCCATCATGCGGTTAATAGTGTTTCTAATAAGCAGTATTGCAGTGAAACTTGATTTATATCATCCTACTGTATAGTTAAACTCAAATCAACAACTAATACAGAATTATTATAAAATATTTTATTTTAAAATGAAGTTGTACTTGTAATTACAAAATCGAATTTTCAATTCGAGATTATATAATATTTACATTTCTACTTGTACTCAACTATACACACTTTAGTTTCAATTTGCGAATTTTCATGAATTAGTCACCGTTAAACCTACGGATGGGCCTTTGAAAATTGAATATCAAAGTTAAAACAGGGAAATTAATTATGGTATTCATAAAACACTTACACTCCTGTATGAATTGCTTGCCATAGGTCTCCACTTATTCCTTCAGCAGGCTTTAACTTTAATAGGAAAGAAATTAATTTTAATATGAATGTTGCTGACAACACTACAGAAACATTTACCAATAATTTAGTTAGCTTTTTATAAACTCCTCCCATAGCGAAGAGATAAAGAATCTACAGAAGATAAAATTAATTAACTGTTTGAAAAGACTTTCATTCTTATTATTTATGAAAAAGATACACAAAAAATATTACTTCAACTTATATTTTCTCACCAAATAAATTACGAACGTTGTGTATAATGTAGCGATTGCACCAACGATAGTCAACACCCACCACTCATGAGGGAAATTATCGTAGACGAAAACATATGTAACATAAAAATTTGCTGCCATAATCACGATGAAAAGGATATAAAGGAAGAATTTAAATTTTCTGAAATAGAAAGTATTGAAAATTAAAGCAAATTTTAAAACGTGAATATTATTACAAGCTATTGCGAAATTCTGCCATTATGAATCGCGAATTTGTCAAAGTCATTGCAGGAAGGAGAGCAAATGGAAGCTGAATTGTCATCAATATGTTCATAGCACCGTTTAATTCACTCATATCTTGAATGCTTCCATAAAAAGCGATGAATAAAGCGGGAAGGATGGCCATACACCGAGTAAACAAAACTCGTTTCCATTTTTTCCACCGCAAGTTTAAAAACCCCTGAAGATAAAATATTCTAAATTTCTCACCAAACATCAAACAAGACATTACCTCCATTATTACTTGACCCGAATACGTTCCAGTCATAGTAGAAGTTTGACCGGCTGCCAAGATACCAACAGCCCAAATGTACTTCGCTGCACTTCCATACGCACAACCTAAGTAAAGACCCTGTAAAACATAAAGGAAAATGTTTTTGATTACATTATTCACTTAAAAATCAACTTACACCTCTATAAATATTCATTTCGGCAATAGTTTCATTATTATTCTGAAAAATAATCTCCAATTAATTTCATGTTTTTCATTAAAAAAAAGACAGCTTAAACTTGCAGGAAATTCATCCATCCCATCTGTCATGTTTCTGGCTGCACACAAACCATACTGTTAAAAGAAAAATCATCAATTTTTTTAATGAGAGTTAAAAAAAACAATAATTCTTACCACATTGTCATTTGTCCTGTTGTACAAACCCTTTCCAAAAACAGAAATAACAAATACGTTGATGATGAAAGACAGAAATAAAGAAAAGCCAGTTTCTATTAAATTGTAAACATTTGCTTCTTTAATTTTTCCTGCACGAGTCCTGTCAATATCACGTGACTAAAAGAAAAAAATTCACATTATTCAATCATATTTAAAATATCAGGGTGTCCAAAAAGTCTGGTTATCCTTTTATAATTCTTATATCCAGTAGTTAAAAAGAACCATTTATTAAAATTCAAACGACAGTGAAAAGTTTAAGTAAAAAAAGCACTAAATTTGTATCTCGCTCCTAAACCGTTGAAGATATAGTAATATTTTCCAAATATAAGAAACAAGGTGCTATCTTCCCATTTCTGACATCAGATTGACTGTATTTCTTCAACTTATCCCGGAAAAGGGAAGAATGTATACCGTTAGAAAATGACACAAAAAATTAACGTTGTTTTTTCGCCCCAGAGTGTAAACGAGACTCCCCATGTCATTTTAAGGCCAGAACTTGTGAAACTAGGCAATAATTTACACCTAGATAGTGTGTTTTGACTCAGTCATGGACATCCAATCCAGCCATAATTGGACACCTAATAAATCCTTTAACATACATTAACCAATGATGAATGAAGGTACAAATTGTGTGGCATAATACAAGCACCGACTATAGCAATTCCTTGCGTCCATGCAAGATCCGAGTTACAGCCCGGGCAATAAGGAACGAAAACTCCTTCTACCACAGCTAATTGGTCAGGAGTGGCTTTAACATACTGTAATTAAATTCCGAGTATTTTAATTTTTTGAAATTTATTTCCAAGAAAGTTTGTGTACGTACCTCATAACCAAATGTAACAGCCATTATTGCAATGAGTAAAGCAAAAAACATTTCTAGACGTTTGAGACCGAAATTTTCCAATAGGAGAAATGTTAGTGTATCAGCTAGGGTTATAATAACACCAGCGTAGAGTGGAATTCTGAAATAATAAATTAAATATCAGAGAATTTCTTTAAAAAGCAAAGATTAAGTACAACTTGCGTTTTATCTGAGATGATATAAAATGCAATTGCTGTTCCAATTACTTCTTGAATATCGGATCTAAAAGTAATTCAATTTTTTTTGTATTGTGGAAAACCAATTTTTGAAATTTATTAACCCTATAATAGCGATTTCCATCATAAGCCATAATATTATGCGAGGTACACGCGGGTAAATTTTGTAACATAATTCGGACATTTGGTAACCAGTAACAACACCGATTCTTGATGCAATTGTTTGAGTGAGCAAACCCACAACGGTGGACCAAAATAAAACCCATAATAACTAAATTAATAAAATTAAATTTTTTTAAAAAACCGAAAAAAAAAATTTAAGAAAAATTGAATTACTTTGTACTCAGTGCCAGTTCCACTTTGTAAATCAGCATCGATGTTTCCTGGATCTAAATAAGCAATACTGACCAAAAATCCAGGACCAACAAAAGTTAAAAGACGCCGAAAACTAAATTTAAAGTTCTGAAACGGAATTTAAATTTTCATTGAAGTTGCAAATCGAGTAAATATTTTTACAATTTCATACCATTTCCTGCTCAATCCTGGGTATAACATAACCATTTTTTGATTTCTCCATAACTTAAAAGTTTTTTCTTAAGTCTACTGTCTTACAAAAGATACTGATATTTCATTTAACAAAAAACTTTCCTTTCCTTTTAATTGAACCTTTCAATTCTGTTATGTACAAGTTACAACATTCCACATTCTGTTGCAGCCAATATCCTTTTAAAAAGACATTACGTTATTTTTAAGAATATAATATTATAATTACTCAACTTTTCCTCAAAGAAATTCACAGTAAATAAGACAAAGATGGTTTTATAATTGGTTGCGTGCATTAACTGAATGCTTGACTTGCCGGAAAACATATAAATTTAAAATAAATTGAATTGTGCAATTGCATAAATTTATAAAATCTATTTTATTACTATTTATTAAAAGTAATTTACATAACTTTATATTCTTATATAAAAAAAACTGTTATTTCTGTGCACATTTTAATTCTACAATTATATGTTTTCTTTTCTTGTGTGTTTTGAAGCTTCACTGCACAGCATTGAAACTCTCCACGATAGCGCGCCACAAAAACTGATAGCCTTGAGGACAATATAGCACAAAATAAATCAAATTGAAGAACAGGAACTAATTACAACAGAGGAATACATTTTTTCAAGTGTCCAGTTGATTAAATTGCCTTGACACAATTGCCGATACTTTTTATTCATTTTTCGAATAATTTC
The DNA here is from genome assembly GCA_034700445.1 of Stenotaenia linearis. Classification (NCBI taxonomy): domain Eukaryota; kingdom Metazoa; phylum Arthropoda; class Chilopoda; order Geophilomorpha; family Geophilidae; genus Stenotaenia; species Stenotaenia linearis. Next base: position 92,407 of record JAQIXT010000038.1, on the reverse strand, counting down.
ACAATTTAAAAAGCCAATTTTAATTTTTAATGAATTAGAAATCAGTAATTTTTATTTATATCCAGTTAAATTTGAACACTTCCATAGAAATTGGATTTATCAAAATCCTGATTCACTGGACTCCAGTTATAATTAAACACGTGTTGCTTGCAAATCGGACATAACCCTGAATTGGCAACTAAATATCTTCTTATGCAATCAGAATGAAAATCTGTAAACACATTTCAGAACGTTAAAAAAAATGCAAACAATAAAAAAATAATTTTTCTTACAATGACAACACGGCAATGTTAAAAGAACGTCCTTTTCTCTGTACTCACTGACACAGAGTACGCAACAGGAATACAAATCTGCAAAACAAATATTTGTAAATTTACAAAAGTACCGTAGAATTATAAAAATAAATTTAAAAGTCACTTTTTCGGGATTTGGTGGAAAATTCATATTCCGGAAGGGCTTTAAGTTTCCTTTTGTAACACAATAAATATTTGAAGAAGTTGCAGAAGAAACCGCAACATCTACCACCAGAATATTCGCGCATTTTGCCTAAACAGTTCACTGTTTGAATCAAACACTGAACGGAAAAATGAAATTAATAAAGCAAACAATAGAAAAATTTTAATCTGGAAACTTACTGCAAATATGGCCATAAGTGTGAAACCAATAATTAAAATGTAGAATAACTCGTTGTCATCATGTTCGACGTATTTAGCGGTGGACGTAGTGGTAGCGATTGTCGTAGTTACATTTTCATCAAAATTCGTAAAATTTGCAGGTAAAAACAAGTTCATTTTTTGGTTCGCGTCGAGTTTAACCCAGGAACGGTAGGTAAAACCTTTCAATCTTGATTCAAGTAACTGAAACAAGTGTTTTCACGTCGAAGTTAAGAAAAATGATATATTTATGATTCACTTAATCTTAATCCCGGCGCGTACAGTCACCTTTTCACAACTTATGACGTCGATATCTCAATATCTGTACATATCTTATGACTCAAAAGCAAGATTCCAGTAAGCAGATAAAAATATTTATTTTTAAAATTTTAAGTTTGTATAATTATAATACAATTGTCGTCAAAGTTTTGATGTGTTTTATTTAAAAAATATTAAAATTCAAGTTTCTACTTGAATTTCCTTTGGTGGACTTTCTTCATCTTCATCCTGAGAAAACTTCAATTGCCTATTGAAAAAAAAATTAATTCTCATTTACGATTTTCCTATTGCAATTAACTAACACTCCTGAATGAATCGCATGCCACAAGTTTCCATTGTTTGCATCTGGTTTCATCTTAAATTAAAATAATAATTGTATTGTCATGAACCATAACATTTTTTAAAATCTTAATGTTACCACTAATCTTGTCAATTTATTATCACATCCTTCCATAGCGAATAAATAAAATATCTGTTTAAAAAAAAAATTATTGTAAAAAAAATTTATATTGTTTGATTACGTACCAAATAAAGTACAAATATCGTATACAAGAAGGCTATTATGCCAACTATAGTCCAGATCCACCATTCGTGAGCCAAATTATCTTTAACAAACACGTATGGCACATAAAAATTTGCAGCGATAATCGCAATGGAGAGCATATACAAGATGATTTTACTAATTCTGAAAAAAAAAATTTAATTAATTTATTTATTTTTAAAAAAATTTGTTTAAATGCATTTTTACAAGCCATTGCGAAATTCTCCCATAACATATCTCGAATTTGTCAAAGTCAATGCAGGGATGAGAGCAAATGGGAGCTGAATTGCCATCAACATATTCATAGCATCGTTTAAACCACTGAGATCTTGAATACTTCCGTAAAAAGCAATAAATAAAGCGGGCAAGATTGCCAAACACCGAGTAAACAAAACTCGTTTCCATTTTTTCCACCTCAAGTTCAAAAAACCCTTCAAAAACAAAGAAAAAGATAAATATCAAATATCAAATATCTCATCTTGATAGCTTTACCTCCATGATTACTTGACCTGAATAGGTTCCTGTCATTGTGGAACTTTGTCCTGCAGCCAAGATACCTACAGCCCAAATATACATTGCAACACTCCCATAGGCACATCCCAAATAAAGTCCCTAAAATCGAAGAAAACATTTAAAAAGTGTAAATTACGTTAAAGATTTAACTTACTCCTCTATAAATATTCATGTCAGCGACAAGTGTGTCATTGTTCTAAAAAAAAAATTGTTAAATTCAATTTTTATTTCATTTTTTATAAAAAATTTTGAGAAACTTACAGGAAATTGATCCATTCCATCTGTCATATTTCTTGCTGCACACATATCATACTGTAAATATTAAAATTTATAGATAAACAGTTTTGGAATGTCTATGTAATAAAAATTCGCACCACTTTATCATTTGTGACTCCGAATAAACCTTTCCCGAACACAGATATAACAAATAAATTAATGATGAAAGAAACGAATAAAGAAATGCCAGTTTCGACCAAATTATAGAAATTTGCTTCTTTTATTTCGCCTTTTTGTCGTCTATCAATTTCACGAGACTAAAAATAAAATTATATATATTTTAAATTGAAATTTTCACAAAAGTTCAATAGTTCAAAACAAATTTTTCTGAAAAGAATATCTATGAAAATGCACAAAAAATTAAAAATCAAAGATATAAAAACAATATATACTTTAACTAATGATGAGTGAAGATATAAGTTATGTGGCATAATGCACGACCCAACTATACCGATTCCTTGTATCCAAGCAACGTCTGATTGACATCCTGAGCAATAAGGAATAAAAATTCCTTTTATCACAGATAATTGATCCGGTTTGGCTTTTCCATACTATTAATTACAAAAATAATTAAAATAATTTTTCTAAAACTTTTCTAAAATTTTGCTAAAATTTAAATCAAATTTACTTCAAAACCGAAAGTAATGGCCATAACTGCGATAAGAAAAGCAAAAAATATTTCCAAACGTTTCAGCCCATAATTTTCCAATAGAAGAAACGTGAGCGTGTCAGCCAAGGTTATCAGCACACCTCCATAAACGGGAATTCTGTAACACAAAACAAACATTTCCATAAACAAACAAATATTTGATAAAAATCGAATTACTTTTTACTGGAGATAATATAAAATGCAATGGCGGTACCAATTACTTCTTGTATATCTGATCTAAATGATTAATAAATAGTAAACAAAAGAAAATTAAAAATTAAAAAAAAAAAAACAATTACCCAATGATTGCAATTTCCATCATAATCCACAGCAGGATACGGGGTTGGAATGGATAAACTCTGTAACACAATTCTGACATTTGAAATCCAGTGACCACACCTATTCTTGATGCAATTCTTTGAGTCAGCAAACCCAAAACAGTGGACCAAAATAACACCCATAATAACTATGAAAAAAATTGTTTTTTTAAATTTAAAAAAAGAAATATTTTTTAATTAAAATACTTTATATTGCGTCGAAGTTCCACTTTGTAAATCAGCTTCTATATTCCCAGGATCCAAATAAGCAATACTGACTAAAAATCCAGGCCCAACAAACACGAGAAGCCGGCGAAAACTGAATTTAAAATCCTAAAATTACAAGGTCACAGATTTAATAAAAATTTTAAAAAAAATCTAAAATAAAAAAATATTTTTACCGATCGATCATTTTCCACATTGACTTCAGTATCATCGTATCGCTGAATACCAGGGTCTGTCCGGCTAATTAGTGGACTTCTTTCCGAGCTCATCCTCGCTTTACCTCTTGATAGAAAGTATCACTTTCGTTTCTGAATAACTCTTTACTTGCAATAAATGACAAACTGATTTTAAAATAAAAGATAAATATTGAAAGTTATAACTCACCCCGATTGCCAAGCCTCATTAAGGGTTTATTCAATCCCACGTGCTAGCGATTTTTCCTAGTCTTTAAGCGGAATTTTTATCAGGAAATGATTCGTCAGAGTCTCAGCACTTTCCATTTCCACTCGGGAGTAAGAAAGGTAGCCTTCACTGAGCTGCGCATAACCACGAGTCGGTATCGCTTCATTTAATTCTATTGACACGAAATTGTTTTTGTAAAATGAAAAAATTTTGATGTGGAAATCTGTGACAAAGTGATGAAAAAGGATGATAAGATATCTCAAATTTGATGCAAACTTTAAATAGAATTCGTTTTTTTACACTTCAAGTTGGGCAGTTGGGCAACCAAGGAACTGTTCCTTATTGTTATAAAACGGTGTTTTCCCCCTATTCTCTCCTTATTAATGATATCAAAACGTGGATAAATCCCCTCATTATTCAAAGACCACAAGCACGCGAGCAAATCACGGATGCTGAACAAAAGGAGTAAAGTTCATCGAATCGGTACATCACTGCTTCCATGTCAACAAACCCGAGATCACGGAATAAGCAAATTCTTTTGTAATGACGTCAGATCTTGTGCTACAGATTGAATAAATTAGACAAATGTTTTGATCCGTGGGAATTAGAGTAAGGTATTATAACTGTAAAGGCACGAAATAACTTATTCGTATTAAAATATGCAAGGAATTAATTCAGAAAAAACTGTATATTTTTAGACCGACTTAAAAAGTGGATAATAGTTGGAAACATAAATTTAAAAAAAACAAACTTCCGCTCGACTTTTGCCACTATTGTGATAACGGGTAATTAATGAAGGTTGCAGGAGATTGTGGTGTTGACAGGTGCCACGTTGATTAAAAATGAAGTCCAGATTTGACGGGGAGTACTAAAGAAACCGACAAGAAAAACAGAAAATGGTACAATAATGCGAATACCTTAACCTAGATAAAAGGAATACAATGATAACAACAATAATTCTAAAACTACTTCATCCAAGACGAAGAAATGTTTTAATCCGATCATCTCTAGTCATAATTGGACTTATGTTTATAGTAATATGGATGAAAGGTCTTAAAAACTCGGACGACAATGACTTAACCCCACTGGAATATCGTCAGGAAGACTCGAATAAGAAAAGAAACACAAATAAAGAACCAAATAATCAAATCGAATCGGCCGCAATACAACAGCCTGCACCAGCTGAGTCACCCGAACGAGAAAAACTAGACGAAATGCCTCTTAAATATCATCAAAAATTCATCAATGTAAATAAAAACAACAATGCAGTGCCTAGAACGACAGAAGAGGAGTTATTAGATGCAGAGATAGAAGAAATGAATAAAAAAGTAGTGCCTGGATTGGGTGAAAAAGGAGAAGCAGTTATTTTAACCGGAGCTGAGAAAATATTAGCAGATACTTTAATGAAAAAAGAAGCTTTTAATATAATCGCTAGTGATAAAATTTCCTACACTAGATCAGTGCCTGATAATAGGAATAAAGAGTAAGTTTTGTTTTATTTTCTTGTAACAAGAAATTAAATTTGTTTTTTGTTTTTAGGTGTCTCGCGATAAATTATCCCAAAGATCTTCCAGCTGCCAGCGTTATCATTATATTTACAAATGAAGCATGGTCTCCACTTTTAAGGACAATTCACAGCGTGATTAATCGCACGCCTGCTCATCTTTTACACGAAATTATTTTATTAGATGATTTTAGCGACAGAAGTAATTTTTTTTAGAATTTTTTAAAAATTAATTTTTATTTATTTTATTAATTTTGTAAAATAATTTCAGTTGAAATGAAGAAAAGACTAGACAGATATGTGAAATTAAATTTTTCTGAAAAGGTACACATTATTCGGGCACCCGAACGTCTTGGTTTGATAAGAGCACGTTTAGCGGGAGCTAAAGCTGCGACTGGAAAAGCCCTCATGTTTCTGGATTCGCATTGTGAAGTGGCAGATGGCTGGTAAAAATAAAATTTTATTGATTGGGAAAAATTTTATTAAAAAATGTTTATTAGGTTGGAGCCGTTACTTGCAAGAATTAAGGAAAATCGTAAAGTAGCATTAGTGCCTATAATCGAAGTGATTGACGACAAGGACATGAGGTATTTCGTAGGAGGAGACGATTATTTCCAAGTCGGAAGTTTCACGTGGTCGGGACATTTCACGTGGATAAGCATTCCGCAAAGAGAATTAGACAGAAGAGGAAGTAGTATTGCACCAACGAGGTTATGAAAAAATAAAAGTTTGTTTTTTATTTCACAAATTTGTCTAATATATTTTTGTTTTATTTTTTTAGGAGTCCAACGATGGCCGGAGGTTTATTTGCTATGGAAAGAGATTATTTTTGGGAAGTTGGTGGTTACGACGACGGAATGGATGTTTGGGGAGGAGAAAATTTAGAAATGAGTTTTAGGGTAAATTTCATTGAATATTGATTCAAAAACTTTAGTTGCAAAAATTCAGGATTTTAATTTAAAAAATTTTACTATTTGAGTAAAAAAGATAGAAATTAAAAAAAAAAATTATATAATTAACAATTAATTTAATAAAAATCGTAATTGGCCTTACCTTTAATTTTGTTTTATTGTTTTAACAGGTGTGGATGTGCGGCGGTTCACTAGAAACAATACCATGTTCACGTGTAGGTCACATTTTCCGCTCATTCCATCCATATACATTTCCAGGGAACAAAGACACTCATGGAATTAATACAGTCCGCATGGCCGAAGTCTGGATGGACGAGTATAAACGACTGTTCTATTTATACCGACCTGATTTACAAGTAAAAAACGAAATTTAAAAATGTATATAAATTACATTTTTTAAATTTACATTTATAGAAAACTGAATACGGTGACGTAACGCCGAGAAAAAAATTGCGCAAAGATTTGCAGTGCAATGATTTCAAGTGGTATTTAGATAACGTTATTCCAGAGAAATTTATCCTAGATGACGATTCTTTCGCTTACGGAAGGGTAAATTTTTTTAAAAAATATTTTTTTTTATTGTTAATTTAACATTTACCGAGTAAAAGTTTAAAAAACGAATTAGATTAGTATAAACCATGTTTTTCGAACAGTTAATGAATCCAAAGAAAAATTTATGCTTCGATACGTTACAAAAAGAAAGTGAACGATATACTGCCGGTCTGTATGTGTGTCATCCGACAGCACTCAATAGTCAGGTATAACGGGATCCGAATTTTAAAAAACGGCAGTCGAAATGTGCTACTTTACCTATTTATTTATTTATTTTTTGTTTACATTGAAATTGAGGTCAATTTCGTGCGACTTTGAATTAAATTAAGTTCTATACGAAATTTGTTTTCAGGTGAGGAACAGTCGTGATCTCTGTTTGGATTTTCTGCAGCTGGATGAAGATAATGATTACTTTTTAGGTGTTTACGTGTGTCATCCGACAATGGAAAGTTCTCAGGTAAAAATCTGGTTTTGATAACAGGTGATGGGAAATTCTAGCACAATGTATGGTGAACTAGCACATAAAACTGCCTTTTTTCATCTTTTACTAACTTTATGGAGATATTAATTTTTCTTTTTTTAGTTCTTTTCGTACAGCAAGAAGAAAGAATTACGACGAGAAGCCGCTTGTGCTACAGTTTCCAAAGACACTAAAGAGGCTGAGAAAGTAGTCATGACAACTTGTTCGCCAGAAGACGGAGAACAGGAGTGGGAAGTTAAACAAGTAATGAGTTTAACGTAAAATCAAATTTTTTTTTTAAATCAAATTTTTTTATTCTTTCAGAACGGTCACATAACTCACGCAGCGTCAAAACGGTGTTTAGATTCATTGAATTCCACTACAAATATGCACGTTTGGGTCGCCCCTTGCAGTGACAGTGAAACACAAAGGTGGAAGTTTGACGTATACAAAAATTCGAGAAAATGAAGAAAAATTAAACAAATTCTTAATTTTTCAATTTCTCCTTTCCTTACGTTAATTTTAACAAACTAAAGACATTTTGTCTTACTTGTGCCATTACTAGACAGAAAATAATTGTATTCGAGAGCAGGTTTTTATTTTTTAATGAAAAATTCATTGCTCAATGTAAAAATAATTATTTTATATTTTGGGGTGATAAAATACACTAATTGTATACTTTTATCAGCTTGGGTTTTTGCAGTTTTATTTTTTCACAAGTGCCTGTTGACTAATCATGAACTGTGATAAGATCTAAATTGAAATTGGACGCGGCATTTTTGCACATTTTTATGTTTATTTTATAATCGAAACTTTTGGGGAATAAAATATCTTATTGCAAATTAACTTTTATTTCTCTGTATAGTCGTCGATATACACAAAATCCAAATAAGTTATTCTATGTTGTCGTAAATGTTAACTACTTCCGGGATGCGTTCCAGCAATTCATACAGTTTTTCAGCTGTGGTTATTTCATCATCAGATAATGGTTGTGTTGTTACAGGTAAGTATTTTAGAGATGACGACAAAATATTGTATTGTAATTCTTTCAAATTTGTCCTTACTTTCCAAAAACTATTTGGTTCCGCTAGAAACTATTAAATAACACAATTATAAAAATGTAAAATAGAAAATGTGAAATGTTCTTACTTGATACGCATTTTTTCCATCGTCGGTCGTAGTTTCATGAACGTCTTCGGCACCTGCTTGAATCGCATCCTCCAAAGCTTTATCGATGTTTAGAGTATCAGCGGCTTCAACTACGATGACACCTTTATGAGTAAACAATCTTTTTGATATCCCATCTGCGTAAGCGGTTCTAAAAATAGAAAGAAAAATTTAAAATTTAGTTTCATTTAATTTAATTTAATTTTCTCACCTCGTTTTATTCAAACACGCTTTAACATGTTGTTTCGTCTTCGTGTAATTATCAGTCAGCGTTTCAACTACTAAAAAACACTTTCCCGGGCCTTTGATTTCAAATATGTATGGTTCTGGATTTTCTTTTGACGCCTAAAATTATTTTTCTTTAAAACACGTGAATTTAAATAACATTTACTAAATTTATTAAATTACAGCTGATCCTTTGAGCGCCCCGTCTATACAAGATTTCGAAACGTTACGTTCTCTTGCTTGCTCTAAAACCTGCGCTAGTTTGCTGTTTACTTTTGGATCTGTTGAGTTTCCTCCAGCTGTACAAAAAAAATTATTATTTAATTATTTTGTCTGTAAAAATAATTATAACAGAATATCATACTTCTTACAGCCATTTTAATCATCATTGAAAATCTGCTGTGTAAAATCATTCTTTCCTTATCTTTTGCGGCTTTTATATCTTTAATATTCGACCATTTACTGTGTCCTGCCATTCTTTTTGTTGTAACCATTAATGGATTTCGACATTGTAATAAATTTACTGATTTTCTTTCACAAGTTGCAATTTGGTAACGACGAACCACATAACACCGAGACAAACAAAGTCCCCATTGATGACGTAAACTATTTAAACTTCTTAGTAAATTAACTTGAGCCATATCTGTAATATAAAAGGGGTATATGTATCAGGTTAAAAGTATTTTCCAAAACCGGCAGCGGCCATCTTACTTCATTTTCCAATTCACTCGTTGCGTGGCGTTAACTGCCGTACTTTTATGACTCCCGAAACTGCTCGGTTCGTCGTTTTTGTACGTGAATTCTGATTAATTTTAGTCATTTTCTAAGTTATTAGAATCCGATAATTTATAAACCAACTCTACCTCTACGTATATCAGTCGTTTAGCAAGTCATACGCATATGGATTACACAACGTATTCAACTTTCGTCTCGGCTTTGATGGCGATGAAAACAGTTGTTTAATTCACCACAAATAATTTTTATTTATTGGACAAACGATACCGCAGTTTGTAAGTCGTAGTTTGTAAGTTTCAAATTCCTTCATTATATAATAACTACTTTGTATTTAGACACGCAAATATTTAAAGTTTCCAAGATGGCATCAGCCGTGGCCGAATATTTCGATTATCTTCCACTGAAGAGTAATTTTTCCCAATGCAAAATTTGTCAGAAAGAGATCAAGAATAGTATTAACAGCCGAAACCAACGGGCCCACATTAAGCGTTGCCATCCTCAACAATTTCAGTTAATTCAGAGAAACCAGCCAAAAAATGCAAATAATTTCTGCGATTTAGGTAAAAATGTTTTTGTTTTGAATTTTTGTTGAATTTTATTGAGTTTTTTTTTTTTTTCAGGTGATAATACCACCGCGCTTTCAAACTTGACGCCAACTCGCAAGAGGAAACTAGCGGAAAATCTGAACAGTGAAAAAGAACTGTTTAATTTCAATAAACTTCACATTAACGGGGTAAACGGTCAGACCTTAGTCCCCATACCGTCGCACTTGGCCTTACCTTCGCCATCGAAATTGGTATCGCCAAGAATACCTTCCAGAGCACCAACTGGTAAAATATTTTTTTTTTTTAAATAATTTGGAATTAATTTTTTTGAATTTTTTTTTCTCTTGAATAGAAGCTGATGTTTACCAGCAAAAGCTGTTGGATGTGATGTTGCATTTCCTGATTAAGCACAACGTGCCGTTGAAATTGATAGAATGCGAAAAGTACAAAACGCTCATGAAAGAGTATTTGCCGCTTTTCAAACTCACGGATAAAGACGAACTGGTTGCTCGAATGGAACACAAATTTTTAGTTTTGTCGTTCACGCATAAATCGCGATTCAAGGAAGTGGATTGGTTCGTTCTAACGATAGAAATCTGGTTTAATCACACTTTTGCAGTCGAATATTGGGGCGTGACTGCGCACTACGTTTGGAATTTTGAAATTCAGTCCGTCACCATCGGTGTGTTCGAAATTACTAGAGAAACGAGTGTTGAGACGATTCAACGTGACCTGATGTTGTTGACAAAAGAGTGGTTTATTAGTAAGGAAAAAATAATTGCCGTGGTTGTGGACGGGGGCTGCCGAAAGGATTTTTTGAAAACTGTCGACTTATTTGTCGGCGAGAACAGACGTCTCTTGTGTTTTGCCAGTGTCATCAACTCGATTCCAGCCAAAGCTATTAAGAATACTAGAAATTTGGTCGAGTTGTTGAATAAGGTTAAGAAAGTGGTCACGTTTTTTAAGGATGAATGCGAGGAAGCGTACAACGAAGTGAAAAGTTTGGATGGGAATGGAAACAAGTTGAAATTGAGCGATGACGTTTGCGTTACTTGGAATAATACCTACTACATGATTACAAGGCTTTTGATTCTCGGTAAAAGTGTGGAAACTGTGCTTTCGAAGTATCCGCAAGCGCCACAAATGTTGATGGAAAGCGAAATGGCAATTCTGACTGAGGTAGCTAAAGTTTTCAGCCCGTTTATACAGGTGAGTTAAGATTGACTGGAGGACAAAAGACGTGATTAATCAATTCTTTTTTTTACAGGCTATAGAGGAAATTAGTGAGGAGAGTTACGGCCAAGGTGGGAAACTCGTTCCCATGATATTTTGTCTGAAATCGTGTCTGAAGAAAAGAGAAAGCAAATTAACAACTGAAATCGCAAAGGAACTTCATGAAAATCTCATGAAAGAAGTAAACGCAGAACTGGAACATTTCGAGCAGGTAAAATTTAATTATTATTAACAAGTTTAATCTGAAAACTCTAAATTAATTTTTTTTTTATTTAGTCGAGAATATTAACCACTGCTGCATTACTGGATCCTCGATTTAAAACCGTGTGCATTTCGAATCAAGTTGTTCGCGACGAAGCTATGGGCGATCTAATTCAAGAGGTATTTGCAGCTGAAGTAAAATCGAGCACCAAAGACGAAATACCGGTGGAAAACTTCGACCCAGCTGTCGAAACCAATGATTTCTGGGCTCCGCACGAATTATTAGTTGCGGAAAATAACCGTAAACGCAAGGAAGCCGAAGTTGCAGCTAACATGCCGTACGACGTGGAACATCATTTCGAGCGAAGTTGTGTTCCACTCAGTGTTAAAACCCTCGAGTATTGGAAACTCTACCAGCCGTACTACCCGCGGATGAGTAAAGTTGCTTTAAAGTATTTAACAGTTTGTGCTTCGTCTGTCTCGGCCGAGAGATTATTTACTAAAACCGGGCGTGCTTGGACCGAAGCAAGAAACGAGTTAAACGAAAACAATTTACCAAAATTATTGTTCTTACAATCGTTGAAAGAATCCGAATGGAGACTTTAATGAATGTTTCAACTAGTTTTTAATTAACTTTAACATGATATTTTTAAAATAAACATTAAGCGTTATAAAATTAATCAGTTGTTTCTTGTTTTCAACTCTTGATTACAACAAATACAATATTATATCATGTATCTCGTTGAACAGCTTTTATTAACCAAGTCAGATACTTAGTCAAACGAGTAAATCCAACCGGAATCCCATGTTTGCCGCAACCGCTCGGTGACAGAAATGATGCGATTCCAACTACATACTGCATACCATCTTCTGGATTCACCCATAACAGTGGTCCTCCAAAATCACCCTTAAAATAAAAAATTTAATTCAATGACATCACACAAAAAATATTAAATTAAAAAAAAACACTTACATAGCAAATACTTTGATTTGCATTTCCTCCAGCGCATAAAATTCCTTTATGGACGGCCGCTGGGTAAATTTTTGCGCATTTTTGATTAGACACCACGGGCAATTCGATTTCCTTTAATGTAGAACTGACTTTGCCGTCTGTAATGGATGATTATGTATGGTTTTAGAAGGTAACGGGATAGTGAATGGAATTTTATTTTGTGACCTGTTGATGTTCTGCCCCAGCCAACAGCAGTTAAGTTTCCCCGGGTAAACGGCTCGGCTGTTAGCGAAATAGGCGGTAAACAGGCCGAGAAAAATAGATTGTCGGTGGATTTAAGTAAGGCGAGGTTGTGTTTGGCCTTGTTGGGTGTTAGAATCAATTTCTGGATTGTTGACATTTGTTTTGAAGAGGTGGACAGTACGGATAAATCGTGAATTCCATGCGCAATGCGTAAATTAGACAGCTTCCCACTTTTCAATTTAAAAAGTAAATGAAATCTTAAGCTCTAGTATTAATTTGAAAATTTTTACTTCGCCACACATGCAGCTGTCGTGAGCGTCCACCGACATCCAATCGCAACTCCGCAACATAAAAATTTCAAGCAGTTTTTCCCGCAAATTTCAACAATAGCTGTCTGGAAAATATTAAAAACATAAAATACAAATAAAACAACCAAAGTTCAAATTACCATCCACGGATATTTATCAGCTGGTGTGTGTGATCCACCCATAATTCTTGCCTTTCTTGACATACTTTTGCAATCATCGCCTGAAAATGGAAATAATACAATACGATATTTAGAAAACTTAATATAAAATACAATAAAATTAAAACCTTTCATTTTTTTATCACATCCTTTATTAAACACAGATTGAATCTCATTAGCAGCATTCTCAGGCTCCGTTATCTTAGCGTCTATTGACGTATCTTCTGCATTATTGTCCGATTCCACAACCGATTCGATCCAAGTTACATAACTTGAAACTCTTGTATAAACTCCATAAACTCCCACACGGCCACATCCTTCTCCCCAAGATACGAGACCAACTGCAAACCATGTGTTGTTTGCCACCCAGATGAGTGGGGAGCCGGAATCACCCTAGAAAAGTCAAAATAAACTTTTAATTTAGATGTAAGGTTCGGTTTCCCAGAAATTACAACCTGACAAGCATCTCTTCCTCCCAAAAGATGCCCGGCACATATATTAGTTTCTTTTAAAAACGGATGTCTAAGAATGTAATTGCATTCCTCGAAACTCACTATTGGCACAACAATTTCTTGTAAAAAATCACTCTGATATCCATCTTTAAAAATAAATTTAAAAAATAAATAAAATAAATGTCATAAAAAAGGATATGAGTTTCTTGACATTGCCTTCTGTGGTGTCACCCCAACCAGCCAAAACAGCATTTTGCTCATCCAGAACAAGGTCAGGAGGCGGTAAGCAAATAGGAAATATGCGTGAGTTAAAGATAATTTCGGTTTGTAGTCGAACGATTGAAATGTCATTTTCTAACATAGATGACGTGTAATTTGGATGCCTGTAAATTTATAGATTTATTATTTTTATTGATAAAGTATCAATCAAATTGAATTTTAAATATTTTGAAATTTCCAATTCAATTTAATGAATTATTAACATCAGATTTTTAAAATTTTACAATAATTAAATTTATTGTGAACATCTAACAAAATTAAACATTTGTTCTTAACAAATTTAATTATTGTAAATTTTTGTAAATTCAATTTACATATGTACAAATTTTAATTCTGTATAATAATTCTGTACGAAAATTAGGGCCTTACTGGGTGATTTTGCTGATATTTGCAGTTGTAACTGGGGCTGTATCGAGAAAAGGTGGATTTCTATTTACACCCAAATATGCTGTAAGTTCTGATAGTTTTGTTCTGAAAGAAATTTAAAGACCAAAATGTAAAAAAAGATGGGGAAAAGATGAAAGAAATAATTTAGATTCATTAGAGCGTAAACAAATTTTAGGTACAAAGTATATTTATTTCAATTTTCCAAATTTACCGTGACGAAAAGCAATGAGCTGCCGTGATAAAAAAATGGCTATTAACTAATGCACCAGCGCAGAGCAGGTCTTGATTCTGGACGACCATGACCTTTTGATACCGCCCCAAAAGAAAAATGCAAAAAACAAGAAAAGAAAATATTAATTGTGCTCGGAGGGAAAAAACTCCAAGCCTTCAACTATGCATTTTTTGTGTCTGAGATTAAAGTTTACCAGCCATGGGTGTAGAGTTATGTCAACTATAGTTCCGCCAACAATTCGACCTGTTGTTTGGTTTTTTGCAATTCCACATTCTGAGAAAAAGGTGTGAAAAAGTGATTTATTACCGATTGTAATGTAGAAATTTACACGAAATCGTGGGTAATAATACCTTGTGTTCGAAAACGTTTTTTTAGAAAACAGGCTTTCAAACAAAAAAATTTAATGCATTTCAATTTAATGCATTTATAATTTAAAGTTCGTAAAAATTTTTTCCACATAAAAAAATCTCCCAGCCTCTCTTTTGTTAAAGAATTTTTTTTCAATTCATTTTTTAAAATGGTTGGGTACTTTTATTTTATTATATAAAAAAAAGAAGAAAAAAAAAAAAAAAAAGCTCTCTCTAAAATTATCTCTTTAAAGTTTTATTTTTCTTTTTTCCTGTTAAAGAGAACTCTACCTCTTTCTGCAAAACCATCTATTATAACAAATTATCAACACAATTTTCATGAGAAAATAAAAAATTTACCAAAAAAAACAAACAAAATATTACCTCTTTTTTGGACGGAACAAACAGCAATTACAGACAAAACAACCACCTTAAACAAACCTCAAATTAAACTAGAATTAACTAGAAACCAAAAATAGATACTCACCAAAATTGAAATTATTTTCATACATGCAGAAAAGCCAATCCACCATAATGGTTTCATATTGCTATCACACCATATCTTTTTTTTTTAAAAAACAAAAAAAACAAAAAAAAAAATCCTCAATTAAAAAAAAAATTATTCAAGCAGTCAAAACAACATCATTCAGAATGTTTTACCTCATTCAACACAATTTATGCTAAACAAGACAAAGGTGAAACAAATCCATCATTTTTTTAATGTTCATAGTTTTTTCTTTACCTTTTATGGAGTTGAAATCATGTGTTACGCGATTGACTCTTATTACTGAAGACTCGAGTGGAACATCACTTCAACGTGGCTTAACTCGAGTGTTGTGTTGACCATTATACAGCCTTGACCTCTCGGTTTGCACGAGAACAAAAGTTCAACTTCCCCAATCCGCCATTCCACTTAAAGCTTAAAGTAGTTCACATAAAATAAATCACACAAAACAACCTCTACTTTAACTTTCGACTTTTATTTACTTTTCTATCTGTACAAAAACATGTATTAATCAATTTTTCATACATGCTGAGTAAATTGAAAGGAAATTATAAAAAGAATAATCATTATTGTATTTTTTTTGTATATTGTTTTTGTTACTAAGGAAATGTGGAAACAACGTTTTAATTCTATTTATAACTCAACAGTTCATACATTTAACCATTTATGCCCCCAAAAACAATAAAAATGTAAATCATGTGACTTTTACACTTTTGTTAAAATTGCTGTACAATGACTAGAAGCATTTTTTACTTTAAAATGTCAATTTTGAGCACCTTTCGTCTAAACCTGAGACAATCACGATGAAAAACCAATTTCTAGTTAGTCTTGCTAATGGCACGCAATAGGTAACAAATGCAATTAAAATTGAAATTATTTTTTTAAAAGGTGATATTCATATTCTAACTTTCTTGGTAAAGGTCACTTGGCTTTGTATTTAATATTCCTTTTCTTAAAAAGAAATTTTCTAGTTAGTCTAAATTATTTGTGGAATTTTGCTCTGAAACTTTCGCTTCACTGACTTCAACCGGCTCCAAATGACTTGAAATCCCATAGGGACGTAAATGATAGATCAAATATTCCAGCACGTACATCATGTTTGGCGACACGTAATGGAAGGAAACGGCTGAATCACTGCAACAATCCATTCCCTAAATTAAATAGAATTAAATTAATTATTTTCATTTCTATTTCGGTTCTTACGAGCACGTAAATCTGACAACTAAATATTTTATCGTTCGGATTTAAGCGAGGAAAACTGGTGAAAAAGTGGTGATAATTCAGGTCACCAATAAAATGAGGAAAATATTTTAAAGCTATGACTGTCAAAATAGTAAAAGTTAATTCACTAATCCGTTAACTTGTTTTATGACACTTGAGCACGATTCGGTGATGCTAAATGTGGCCTGAATTTTTATGCTAGTTAGCAATTGCGATGTCTAAACGTGAGAAATAGCTACATCATTTGCTCATAGGTCGTATTTCATTTGGTAATACTTCACAGTTGTGTTTCATATTTGTCTTGTGCAAATTGTCACATCTGTTTCCGTATTGCAATTGGTAAGTTATGAAATTCAAAACCAGCATGCAGCCAGATTGAATGACGTTGGTGCTAGTTTGTGCTATATAAATCGTCGTTTGCACTGCACGTTTCGTCATTTTGTCACATTAATTTGGCATGACAAAATTTGATGAAATTATGGCCGTACGAATGGAGTAACGGCAAAAACCAATACTACCACAGCCTGTTCAATGTAATTTTGAGACATTTTAGAATAAATTGCCACAAAAAAATGCATTGCAAATAAGAAATCCAATTTTAATATCTACTGCACTGATGATACTACAGAAAGTCTAAAGGAATAAACAGCTGTTTTGCATGGTATTTCAGCAATTAAGTTTATAGCTTCAATTTTAAAGCAGCGCTCCTTAACTCTATTTTTAGACCAATTAGATAAGGGGCAAATCCTTCTCTTTAACTTCTAAGAATTCTCTTCCTATTTCTTTATGATAGTCACGGCTACATTCTAAAGCGCCAGGGGAGCTGAATGAGAGCAGTGTCACTGATGATTTTAGCCAACGCTTTCTCATTTTTTGCCACTTGGCTTTCTTTCTTTAATGTCTGATTTTTTTGTTTTTGTCTTTTGCTTGTTACTTGTTCTACTGATTGCCTGTTTCCAGTCAGCGGTTTTGATTCATTTATTTTAGAATTGAGACAGGGTGGGATGAATAAAGTAAAGCACAAGCTTCTTGCTATTGAAGCAATGTGATTTTCAAAGCATTTGCTAAAAATTTAACTTAATTTCTTGTAAATAAAGAACTATTTCATGTAAATGCTTCAAATTTTTATGGCATATTCATCTTTACCTTTGAAAATTTGGAGCATTTACTACTTTTAGATATGATATTGACTTATTCATTTAATATTACTTTAATTGTAAGCTAAAACTTCGAAAATTAATTTAAAATATTCAAAAAATTGCTTGCCAGATAAAATAATTTGCATTAAAGCATAATTTGTAGTAATCACACTTCCCCTTATGCATGGCCGAAGTAGCCACTGATAACCTTTAGCAATTTATATTTCTTCTTTCCTTCTCCCAATTATACATCGCATTATTAAATTTCATTATTAAATTATTAAGGTTTCCCAACCTTTTAATTAATTAGAAATTCTTAAATTCCAATTTCTCATTAAAGTCTATGAATTTTTCAAACAGAACAACTCAAACCTTTACAAGTTTATCAATATATACAAACAACCATGGAGCTAGGAGGGAAAAAAAAACCTCCTACCTCCACGTAAATATTTTATTACCTACCTCTTTGCTCGGATAGTAAATATAACTCCAGTACCAAAAATCTTTAGGAACATGTCCAGGAATTAAGTGATGTTCGGGCACAAACGGGAAAAATCTGCCTCGACCGAGTTTATCTCTCGAATCACCAGCGACCACTCCAACATTTTCCAAACATTTTCCTATTTCCACATCTTCAGCTCCGTCGTGGTCCTGCCTGCACAGCTCCTTGTTCGGCATAGCCTCTGTAACAAACCGTCGCACTGCTTCTTTGCTCAAAACATATCCCGCACCTCCACTCATGTACCCCTGATTCACGTAAGGCTTAAATCGACAACCAAAGTACGTTGGCTGCGTCGAATTGTAGGATGACAACATGTACCGAAGATTTTCTACTATGACATAAGTGTCGTCGTCTGCTTTCATAAACCAGTCGGCGTCGTCGGCGTAGTGTTCGTAAACGTAACGGAATGCTTGTTTCGTCTTCGCCCATAAATGATCTCTTCCTTCGGAGACATTGAGAGCAATTGATGGAAGATTCGGGTCAGCTGATGAGCTCATGAAGATGAGAACGTTGCATCGTTTACCCCATGTTGCTTTCACGTGCTTCGCTTTTGAATTGTGGTTCGTTGGTGACGTCATCACCCAACACAGCACTCGGATCTTTTGAGCTAATTTTCTCGCCACGGCATCTTCATCTGGTAATTAAAGAAAGAATGCAATTAGTGATGAAAAGTTGCTAATTTTAAAGTATTGTTTTCATGTTTTTGTTGTAATAAATGAAGCGAAACGACCGCATTTCAATTTTTAGATACGAGTCAGTGCATTAATAATTGAACCGGTTAATTATTTCAACCGATGCAAATGACGGAGCGTTGTGACATAATTTTTGCAATACAATTCGCAAATATTTTCAACTTTATTGTTTATTTTTTGCTTGAAACTGCCAAACTGGGTAACGTCAAGCTTCGCTTCACAATAGTGTATTCTCTATTCGAGCATGTCGAGCTGGCATTTCTGTAAGTAGCCATTTTTTGCAATTGAATAAATATTTGTCTCCCCACAGATAATTTTTTTTTCATCCGTGGGTGAATGCACTAATAGAATCGCTTCAACCTGCGGGCAATAACAGCAGGTAGTCGACCTATTCAAGTATTTCAACATTCGTTTGTTACGTAACCAGTGCGGTAACGCGACCCTAAACCGACCTAGGTGATGTTATATTTTGAGTTTATAAACACGTTATAAACTCGAAACAAACAAACAAGTTTTCCCGTATTTTTCCTCTTTATTTTCCCATACGGCATCGAAACCGAAATTCGAATGATTTATACCGTTATTAAGTCAAACTTCCGTTAAAGTTTCCCACAAAAAAAAGTTTCAACTATAAATCATACAGTTTCAAGCTACTCCACATTCGCTTTTCAGTAAAAAAAAATTTAAATCTCGAAAGAATGTTTTAAAAAAATCAAAAATTCTTTAACGGAAAGTAAAATTTAATTAATTGAACGACCAAACTTCATAAATTTCAAATATTTTTATATTTTTTTAACAGGAAAACGTGAAAAAATTCACCGAATAGGAATTTCGTCCTAAATAGCGAAAAGAACAGGTTTTATACGATGACGTGAGCTATAACAAATAACTTCCGATTACAAAAAATATATACTCAATTGAATTATTTCCTTAAAAAAAATAATATCCTTCATACGCCAATCAAAATCGCCATGTAAATGTGAGGATGACCACTTTTTAAAGCAATCAAAACAAAAACCGCCATTTTTTTCATTGTCATTGAAACTTCCAAGGCCAATTTAAATTAATAGCAATTTTATATGCTGTAATCATGAATGTTTCAACATAGGTAATTGGTTATTTTAATGTCGCAGTAGGTACTAGGCTAATAACAGGACACCTGTTCTCATTAAAAGCACACTTGGAAGACTCAGGCTTCTAGGTCACTGACAACTCTCACGAGATTTCACCTTCATGATCAACCAAGTACAAAGCAACACAACATCGTGGAAAAATATCACATCGTAAACATTACTAACACAAAAATATCACTTTCTCTTGCTCCCAGACGCAACGCCTTTAATTTACCTCAACCTTTAAATTTCCCACAAATAAAATTTTTTTTTTTTCATTTTTAGGAACATACAGTTCCAGTCGACCAATTATTTACAACTAAATCCCTCATCTGCATCGATCACATACTGAAAATTGATAAAATTATTGTTCTTCCATTCACACTTGAGGTAATTTCATTTTAGGCCATCAATTTAATTACTCTTTTGTTTTTTTATAACACTTAATAATTTTTCCTAACTTACGTTTATGGGCTGCCTCGTTCTTATCATGGAACGATACGGGCGAGTCGGGGCCAGATATATTTTCAATATCAGAATGTGAGTGTGGATCGTGTTCGTGTTCGTGGTTGTTGACGCTTCCGCCGAATTTATAAAATGTCACCAAGTTTGTTGTGCCGTCCCATTTGCCGAGATTTAAGTAAATGTAGGCGAAACTGAATCCGCACGTGATTCCGATTACAAGAGTTAAAATGAAAGTCCTGCTGATAGGTTTGGCAGCGTTTAAAACTGTGTAGTTATTGCTCATGATGGAATGTTGTTGTTGTCACTTTTTTTACCCACGGTTCCTTACGTCGCGATGGCGGTCGGGACCATCAGAGAGCAGCTGTTGTTTCCCGGCTGAAATTTGTGCACATTTTGCGTTCCTATTCGGGAAAACAGTTCCAGCCCGTTCGTTCTAGTGTTTAAGAATACATAACAGATCACGGACGTGTGTCGCACATGCGTAAAGAGGTTGAGTGACGTCAGTAAAAGGCGAGTCCACACCGTTCCATTTTGCCGTTTAGGGCGGTTTAGGGTTGATTGTCCAAATATCGATGTGTCGAGACGAAAAAATCAAAAAAAAATACAAAAAATAAAAATTAGATTAAGATACCAAATTTTAAAAAGTCATTTTAGATTTAAAATAAAGAATTTTAGAATTTTCTGATCATAAATCCATTGAATTATTTTTATTTTTATTCTTGTGATGACTTGTGTATAAATAATTTAATAATAAACTACAACACTCAATTACAAATATAACAAAACTTTAAGTACTTTATTTAGAATATTTTCTTATGGTACAGGTGTGTTTGCTTTTCGCAATGCTAAATATCCAGTTGCTAAGTCAATGGGCAATAAACGGATTTTGCTGAACTCTTCACTCGTTGCATACCGAATTTTCGTTTGAGGATCCGTGTAATTTGACTAAAGAATACACCATATTTCAAGAATATACTTAAAACAACGCTCAAAAGTCAAGAATTTTACCATTAACCCAGAAATATCAGAGTATTTCTTAGCAGGTTTGAAAGATGGAGGCGCTTCTAAATTTACATCTAAATTTCAGAAACATATAAAGGTAGTTATCTTTTTATTACTCAATTTATCATTTAATTACACGTAATGTCTTCAGGGGTCCATGCTAATAACCTTTCTGCTGCAATAATTTGTTTTAGGTTCTTCCACACACGAGTTTTTTTCGAGGCAGCTTGCCCGCTTTTGTTTGAATGCTGAAATTAAATTAAATTAAGTTAAGCGCGAATTAAGTAATTTCGGTTTTCAACCAACCACGAAATTGGGATCTTTAAATACTGGGATTTTGTCTTTTTTCTCTTCTTTATCGCCATTTTCAGAAGGAGTTGGGCTCGGAATTCCTGAAACTCCTACATTTGTTGCTTCGGTGTCCGCACTTGACGGCTATCGAATTTAATTAAAATATAATGCATTTAATGTGGTAAAATAAACAACGACGGCTTACAGTGTTTGGTCTTTTTCGCTTGGCGACCATATTTTGTGTTGCTCAGTGATGTAATGCATAGTGCTGCATCTAGCGGCTGTTTTCTATACCTATGAATTTTTAAAATGAATTTTTTATATCTATTACGTTTTTATACGGTTTTAATAAACGTGTAATTTTTTTAAATTAGTAAATTAATAAAGGAAGTTTTTAAAATTAAATTTTACAATTCTCTCATCAGAGTACAACAGAAGAGGAAGTAAACAAAAGAACAAAAGAACAACGGTATACAGATTCTCTGGATTCTTGTCATTCGGTTCTAAAATTTAACAGAGTAATGTGAATTTACAGCAAACGAAATTCACAAAATTTTCTAGAATATATTAATCTGCTTACATCTACGTCGGGTTAGATAAATTACACAACATAAGTTCAGTTTTTTGAACTTGGAAATATTTTTTTTAAATAAAAAAAAATGGATAAAAAAGTACATGATCCAAAAAAAAAGAGCTTTATTAAATTAATAATTTTTTAAATTTGCAAGCAGGAGATCACTGGTTTCATTTCGGAGATGGTTATGATGGGGTTTGGAATGGAAGAATGCCAAGCAGCCGTGTCAGCTGGAAAATTAAGTCTGGAAGATGCAGTTGATTGGTATAATAAACTTTATATATAACATTTTTATCTGTTGTCTTTACATTCACTATTAAATAGGGTATTAAAGGAACAGCATGGTGATACAACTCCTACTCTAAAACTCAAAAAAGTGCTACAAACGAGTTTATTTTGAGAATTTGAATTAATTTGTTTTATTTTCAATCTTAAGGTTGCAGCCAGCCAATTCAATGATGTTGCTTTATTCGGAAAAATTCCGATTGTATGCAATTTGAGTGATAGTGAAGCGTACGAACCAGCTGGAAAACTTCCAGGTATAATGTTTAATGCGACACAAAACTTCATTTAATATTAATTAATATTACTTAATCTTCAGATATGATACAAAAAGGCTTAAGTTTCCCGGGAATCGAAACGGAAGTAACAAAAATCTCGTTAAGAAATCAAATCGAGGAACAAGCGAGGAAAATTCTGATTGAAACCATAAGGAAGGAAAGGATTGAACAGAAAAAAGTATTGAGTTGTGAAAGTTTAAGGTAAAATTTAAATATGATAATTTTTAAGGCTCACGCTGTGGTTATACAGCAAATTAAGCTTGATAAAGAAGAGAGAAAGCAACAGGAACTTTACACTGATTTTGCAAATTTAGACGATGGACTCACTTTTGTTTATCCAAAACTAATGTCCGATGCACAAACGGAAGTCAAGTCGGATGATTCAGGGTTGAATTATAAAGGATGCTTTTTGCAGGTTGATATGGAAAAAATTTGTTAGGAGTTGACTCAATTGAGTCAAATTTTTTTTTTTTTTTTTTTTTTTTAGATTCGCTGCTCTGATAATTTGACGTTGAAAAAACGATTTGCGTCGGATGATTCGCTCAGTAACATTTGGAAATTTTTAAATTTACAGTCTATTAATTGCGAAAACATGGAATTAATGCAGGTTTTGATTTTTTAAACTTTGATTTTTTGTTTATTTCTTAAATTGACATTGTTTATTTTTTTTAAAGATTTTTCCAAGAAGGATATTTACTGAAGAGAATTTTAATGAGACATTAGAAGAATTAGATTTACTGCCCTCAAATTGCCTTGTGTTGAAACCCAAGATGCCCTTTAATGCGGAACATAAAGGGGTTAAAGTTAATATTGACAAACACAATTCCAGGTTTCGACTTCCGGAAAACAAAGAGGGTTAGCAATTTCAATTTTTTTTTGTGGTTTGTATACGATAATACGTTCTTAGATAAATCAAATGAAAGCTTATACATCTGTGAAGGCGGATGCCAACTGCAGGTATAATTAATTTTTGTGAAAAGAATAGTTTAATATTATTACTGTACTAATCTTGAAATACAGATTCGTTGCTCCAACAGTCATGTTGTAAGAAAGAAGTTTGCAACTAACGATACACTTAACGATGTATGGAATTTTTTAAAATCTCGATCTTTGCTAACTGCAAATATGGAATTGATGCAGGTAATTTTACGTCAGCCTTAGTCGTGATTTTTTAATAAGTGTATATCTAAATTAGGCATTTCCAAGACGGACATTTACCGAAGAGGACAGGAATTGCAGTCTGGAAAAGCTAGATCTCTTACCCTCTTCTTGCATCATTTTAAAACCTTCAACTGAGCAAAACTGCATACCGCCTTTTGGCATAAGAAATTCACCAAACGAAAACTCCAGAACCAGAAGATTCGTTGCGAGTGATGAAGGTTTTCTTTACATCCGATTATCCGATTATAACTTTAAAAAAAAAATGATTTGATTTATTTCCAGATGTCGGTTCGATTGCTGAAAGTGAAAAAGCAACGGACAAGTCATCAGCTATGAACCAACAACTGGATCCTTTACCTGCCGAAGACATAGACGCCAATCCCGACGTCGGTTTAGGTGTTTACATAAATAATATCTCGTTAATACTAATTAATTGATGATTTATTTACTTTTAGAATATGAGACTCATCTATGGGGTGATGGACAGCGTTTAGGAAGTGAAGCAAACGTTGTCCAACACCACCAAATTTTGGCTGGTAATTCATGCACTTATTATTAAATCTATTTGTGTCGCTCATGACACAAATTCCTTTGAATTAGATTTCAATCACTGAAATTTGGTAATTAAGAAGACTTAACGACACATTTTTTATACTTTATCCTTAAGTTACTATAAAGATTTGTAACTAAAGTTATTAAAGAATGAAATAAATGAATGTCTTAAGTTTTCTTAATTCACCAAACGATTTTAATGAAGAATTTCACTTTAAAATGGATTTTTATATTTTTTCCCTTAAAAATTAGGGTCGACAGCGCAACTGAGGGTCCAAAATATAATTACACCACCAGTTGTGGAAAGATGCAATTGTTTGATTTGGTCGCCAACGGTCTTGACCTTGCAAGATGTATGCATTAAATTTGTAGTGAAACAATTGCTAGAGTACACAACTTTGATATTAAATTTGCCGTCCCAAGTTGGCGAACGGATCTTGCAGTTTCTTATGAAAGAGAAACTACTACGTCCCCGCCATATGCAAAAATTCCTTTCTTGGTAAAATTTCTGTCTTTGAAATATAGAACAAATTTCTTCTTATTGTTTTTTTGTTCTTAGTCATTTGATTCATCTGATTTTGGACTGTTATCCATACACAACCAATGAATTACTTAATTCCGTTCGGCACCATACATCGTTATTGCATATCAGTTTGGTCAGTTGTACGCTTATAAATGATTCTGGCTTGCAATCACTTCGCTGTAAGTTTTGTGTGTTCATGTTTGTTTTAGATAATTAAATGGTTTTGAATTTTTAGATTTGAAGAAACTTTTGACGCTGAATTTACGCGGTTGTGTCCAAATTACTGACAGTTGTTTTAGCGTTATAGCAGGTACTGGGAATTTAGAAAAGTGGCTAAAAAGTCTAGTCCTCTTGAAATATTTATAATTATATAAAATTATTGTAGAATTAGAGCATTTGAACTCCTTGAGTTTAGAAGAAACAAAAATAACCGACAGTGGAATAATTGCCTATACAAAGAAAACAAATTTAGCCCTTCAAGTCTTGAACTTGAACAGGACAGCCGTCACTGAACAATGTTTAACATTTCTTTCAAGTAAGAATTTTATGATAGAAGTTAAATAATAAACAAATTAATACATTTTTTACTGCTTTGAAATTAGATATTCCAAATTTACGGTTTTTGAGCATGGACTGGACAAAAATCACATCCTTACGAGACTTTCCGAACTTTCAGCTGCTCGAAGGTTTAAGTATACAAGCTCTAAATATTCAAACTGGAGAACTTGAACGATTAAGAAGCTTGGGGCGACTTAGCTGGTTGAATGTAACGGATATGCCAAATGTATTGGGTGATGACGCATTGCAAGTTCTTTCTGGTTAGTCGATTGATACAATGTGAATTACGTACTGAATGTGTAATGATTTTATAATTTTTTTTAAAGGGTTGCCGTTTCATTTTCTCAGTTTGCCTTCACGGCTCACAACTTCAGATCATGGTTTAAGTTTTATTTTAGGTATTTAACTTTATTTTTGATGTTTAGTTGCGAGTTTTGAAATAATTTTTTGTTTTTTTCTTAGGAATGCCATTGGTTTCTCTTGATTTAACAAATTATGTTAATGTCAGTGACACTGGAATTTCAATGTTGAGTCGGATGAAATGGTAAATTTGCTCTTAATAAATAAGAAATGTAAATATATAGTTTTGGTGTGAAATTTTTGTAGTTTGAGACGGCTTTTATTGAACAACACAAAATTAACGGATACTGGACTAATCAAATTACAAGGTAAATGGAAATTTAGTCAATTTGGGCAGTGTTGCAAGAAAAACAAAAAAATTTGTTAACCTCTCTGCCATATTTTAAATTCATTTCCTATTCTTGCAACACCGGCTGAAAAAACGTAATTTTTTGAAAGAAAATACTCGCGAATGATCTTCGACGTATAACGTCACGAGAATTTTAACCAATGAGACGAGACTTTTTGGTGGTCTTACTTATTGTTTTGTGATTTTCTACACTAGATGGCCATACTGCAATTGCAACAATATAATTGTGCGACAGGGTAGCTCGGGGTAGCTAACATTTTGTATAAAATTAAGTGAATTTTAGTGGATTTTTTAACGGATTCCTCGATTTCTATCGGGCTTATAGAACCCAAAAGCATAAAGAAATCCGCCTACGTCAACACATTTGACTTTGGCAGTGCTTTATCTTGGCAGTCAGACCAGTCATCCATGTTTGCAGACAAAAGCGCTGCTGATAAGCATGATTTCCTAGAAATTGACCAATCTATCCGAACACTAACTTCAACAAACAATAAAACGTGCTACCAATGACAAAAACAAAGTACAATTCCAGCAAAACAAGCAAAACTACTTAACATAAGAAACAAGTAAACGAAACAAAGCATAAAATAAAAGAAATCAAAGATAAAAAATAAAATAAAATAAAAAAATTAAAAAAATGACAGAAACGAACGAAATGCGATGAAAGAGATTGATTTTATGATTCGTTTAAATGGCTCCCAGTTGAGTCTTGGTTTTATGTCAACATATCATCTCTTCGAGCATTTTCTGTCCCTTGGTTGTCGGAAACGATACATTCTCTCTTGTTTTTATTTGCCTTCGATGCTCAGCTGCCAATTTCGATGCATCCGCTCTCTAATGCGCTCTAGTGTTATCGACACACGGAACGGCCATTTTTCAAGTACAAGTACAACCTCATCAAATTCGTTTCCTAATAAATCGTCCTTTCTTTTAAACGTAATTTGGTAAATTAAAACGGAAATGGAATTTTTTTAAACAAAAAAAATATCGATTTTCACATTTTCATTTATCAATTCTAAGAGCAATTAAGAAAGGTTAAGTTTTTTGAAAGGAAAAAAATTAGCAATTTACTTTGATGGTTGGACCATTAGCAAAAATTGAATTGTTTTTTTCTAAATTCGAACTTAGCCACTGAGACCAAATACGAAATAAGATGGTAAATAAAAAAATGAACTGAATTGATGCCAAGAAAGCGATCCGTAGTTTTAGAAGAGAAAGTGCGAGTGCAATGTTCTATGAAGTTTGAATTTTTTTTTTTATCAAGAAATTATTAGTTTGTTTGCTTGCTTCATTAGTACTGTGAGAGATGTAATAAATTGAGTTTTTTTTTCTTAACTGGTTTAACGAGGCATGGAGAAATCTTTATATGAATTTTATAGCATTTAACTTTGGCGCCTCGATGGTAAAAATAATCGTAAAATGATGGGAGAGGGAAAATTTTGTTAACAATTTGTTGAAAAAATAAAACCACTAATATTAAATTGCTTGAAAATTTTGGAATGGGGACGTTGATCTTAATTTTTTAATTTTTTAATTTAATTTTTTTTTTAATTTTTTTTTTTTTTTTTTTTTTTTAGAGTTGCATGCAATTGAGATTTTGTATTTGGATAGAACTGCAATCACTGATGCTGGAACCGTCGCTTTTTCTGGTACTTAGTGATGGACAGTTTCTTTTCAAAAGTTTAGAAATGGTTTTTTTGGTGTCAGAAAAATGTGTGGAAAAGTGTTTTTTTGGAGTGTCAGAAAAGTGTGCGCATTTTTTTTTTTTTTTTTTTTTTTCGGAAAATGTTCGAACAGAATGAACATTTGGGTTAATTTTTTTGATATTAGTCGAATTTAATTAAGAAAAACGAGAAATCTCAAAAAGTTTGAGTTTCAATGCGTCAATGCGAGTCTTTTTCAGAAATTCATTTCATGCAAATTTGAAGAGTATTTCTCATGTTCATATTACCTCTACTTTCATTTGCTGTCATTATTTTACAAGGTCTAGTCCTATTTAAATATTTTTAAATTAATTAAATAGGATGATCCTATTTAATCGGACTTAATGAACATCACGAATATTAAGAATTTTTGAAAAATCTTATTTGAGACTTTTAATTTAGAAAAGTTTAAGATCTATCAATCATTATAAATATATTTTGTTTCCACATTTTGGCCAAAATGTTAATTTAATTTTTATTAAAGCAGCCAATTAATATCCAAAAACTTTAAACCAAAATGTTTATCTCCAAGTGGCTTTATCATAATTTAAAAACCGTTTCATTCAAAAGAGATAACATGAATTAGCAACTCATGAATTTGCCCTTTACCTTTTAAAGCAGAAAAAAACTGCAAAAAAAAAAAAAAAAAAAAAAAATGCTGGAAAGAGCTTGTTGCAGCATTAAAATATAAATTTTTCAATACTTAATATAAAAATACATTTTTGTATCTGCTGTTTGGTTGCTACCATGAAACAGTATTTTTAGACATTGAATATTGAAAATTTATATTAAAAAATAATGACATTCCTCGGCTTTCTAGAACTCAAACTGATATCTAAACTTTTGGAAAGGAATTATAACAATAAAAAATGTTTTTTTAATTAATTCCATTTTAATTAGGTATGCCGAAGCTCCAGGAACTGAGTTTAGCATCAACAAGGTGATAATAATAATAAATTGTTTTTATATTTTTTGTTGTTTTTCTAATCCTTGCTAATTTCTTGAAGCGGAACGTGTTGCAATTACGCAATTTAATAATTTAATAGGATTGTAATTTCTATAAAAATTCTTCTTTTCATGCAAATGACTTTAGGGTACAAGCGAGACAAATTTGTCATATAATCGACTGTAAAACATTTTTAAATTTTTGTTTTTAAATTTAATTTTTATTATTTCTTTCCAGAGTAAAAGGCGCTTTTTTAACCAACGGTATTCTTAACCGATGTTTATTACTCACAAAGCTGAATTTGAGCAGAACCATGATCAAAATAAAAGGTGAAAAAATTTAATTAAAAAACACAAGTGTGAAAGCATCAAATCACATAAACCATAATTTATTTATGCTAATTTTTATAACGCGTAACGTTTATTTTAATTTTTTGAAGGAGAAAAAAAAAACAATTTAACGGAATAGCAAAATGATGCATTGCCACACTTAAATTTACATACCAAAGAGGGTGCTATATATTACCAATTCTTTCGAGGCCCGATTTGGAGTTAATACAGTTTAGAAAGAATATTTAAATTTATTGACATTTTATTATAATTAATATTTTTTTATACTCTGAAAAGGAAAATTGACCTAGCGAAAGATCAGATGCAGACCTCCTGCTAGGGTTAATTCGATACAATATCCTACTAAGTCTTAATAAGCTTTAAGGAAAAATTGATTATAACAGGGAAATTTATGTTAAAGAAATAAACAAACACCCACACAGTGTTTCCTGTGGTTCTGGGTCGAAAATGTTGTTTTATTGGTGCCAAGATGAAATTTGTGAAGGATTTTTGCCAATTAAGAAGTTAGGTTAGAAAAGATCATGTTTGCGGATGTTGAAATTTCCTGGGATTTTAAACAAAAATATTTTTTTTTAAATAATTTTTTAAAGAAATAATAATAAAAAAATAATAATATAATTTTTTTTTTTTTTAATTTTAAAAAATAATAAAATATTTTTTTTTGTTGAAGCATTGAAGTCAATTTCGCTTCCAAACTTGAGTATTCTCAACGTCGATGGCACCAGATTGTCTTGCGATCCGTCACCTTTATTAGTTGGCTGCCCAAAACTGATCCACGTTAGCGCGAAGAACCTCCAACCGCTTACTGGCGACGCCGATTCCGATCCCGAGTTTTAATATTCAAAATTGTAGTATTTTTATCAACTATTTTCAATAAATAAACAAGAAAAAAAAAGTTTGTTTATTCCTCGTAATATTTTTACAACAAAACATAGTAAACTTGATTGCCTTTGTCGTTGGAGTCACAAGATCACTCGTGATAAAAACCACAAACATTTTCATTCTTTTTTCGGACATGCAATTGCATTATTTTTCTTTTTTCTTTTATTTTTTCCCTTTTTTCTTTTCTTTCATCTTCACTCGAGTGAAATAGGAGAAATGAGTTGTCACTTGTTGTGAACGGAACCTGACAGTTTGCCATGATACATCTTTTGTGTTGAGATTCGTTTTTTGTGATAAGTATCATCATTATAATAGCATGATGATACTCCCGTGAAATATCTACCCGAATAATGGGTCGTCGCGTATGTGCAGCAAATAATCATTATTCTACTCCTTCAGGATCGATTTTCATAACAAAAACAAACTCCGATAACCTTTTTTGTCTTTTACATAAACAATTTTTTATTACTGGTAAAACAACAATAATTTATACAACTTTTCTTAAAACGAAACTTTCGTTTTAAATGATTTAAATTTAGGCTTAAAAATAATATTTCAGAAATGTTATTGATTTGTTTATGTGAATTTCATTCGTTGTTTGGTTATTTAGAAAATTGTATCGTTTGAAAAATAAAGTACTTTCGCAAATAATAAATATGTATTCATTTTTCATTTCGACATTGAAGGAACAATAAGAAAATATGGAACTTAGTTCTCCTAGCGGTCACTAGTAGCAGTGTGTTGGTATTAAGTCAGTCGATTTGTGAGCTGCTGCGATGCGCGCACGTGCTTAGTTGAATGTGATAAATCCTACGGATATCGAGGACGACTTTCTGCACATTCCAGCGAAGTTTCATTTGTTCGTCTCGAAAATTTCCATTTTTATTGAAAAGAAAAACAACTTCTAACGGTAAGAAAATCAATTATCATATTTTCCTTTTTTTTTCAATTTAAATCAAATTAAAATCAAATTCATCGCTCGCGCTGGAAAATTATAAATTTCTTTCTTAACGCCTTTAATCACGTTCTCCGTTACATAAATTCTACTTTAAACTTGACATTGTTGTCAACATTCTTCCATTCAATTGATTCAAATTACACTTGCATTATGGGCTTAAAATTCAATTGAAGCGGAATTTTTGAAAAATATATTCCGAAAATACTCGTCTTCGGACCCCTATGCATTTTAAAACGCTGTCCCTTCACATGCTCGGGTAGGCTTTACTGCACAACATATCAGTTTGCGCGGGCAGTTTACCAGCAGGGTGAGTTTGTTATTTATAGCTTTTTTCTTGGAGCTTCGTGTACGAACATAGCGCTACATCAGGGCAACGTTTTGTTGTTATTTATTTGATAAAGATCAGAGTTGAAACTTATAACTTAATTTCCAGGGTAATAGAAATCGACTTTTTGCTTTTTTATTGTTTACTTCGAAAAGTCGCATTTTTACTCTGATTTTATTAATGCAATAAAAAAAATTAATCGAGGTGAAATAAGAAAAAGGCCGTACACCCTTAAAAATTAGTAGAGTATTGGCTATTTAGGGTTCTTTTACCCCCCATTAGAGAGAAAGTTAATGGGCAGAGCGAGGAGCACTTGAGGTCTTGATTCGGTTTCCCTCTGAACGAGGTATCAATCGCTCACATCAATGAGAACCAGTCTTCGAGCAGCTGCTGAGCAAAGTTTCAAAATGAAAGTAAAAGGAATAGGAGAGAAACGAAGCAATTTCTTTATAGGCAATAAAGCTATCAGGAAATGGATAAAGCGAATAAAGTTGCGGCAATGACTCACAAAGGAACTAAACAACATTTTTATTTACACACAGTAATATGACTGGAAAATTATAACTAGATTATAACAATAAATTCACATAAATTCTAAATTTCACTTTTGAGGCCATAAATCAAATATTTTATTACCTTTTATTCTTTTTTGTGTGTGGAGGAACTAACTTTATTTCAATAGTGTTGTCTACATTGTTATTTATATTCAGAAACCCCTCGTGTGTTTGTGTCTGTGCCAATAATCGTTTTCCTTTTTCTCCAGAATGAAAAGACCAAAATCCTAAAAATGACTTTTCCCCCATTTATTTTTTTCTCATTCGTGATATACTTTTTCCTGTTTATTCCTCGCTCGAGTACAAGTTCGAAATTACAAGGACAATTTGCAAAAACCGATACTCGGCGAATTTTGTTTTTATTTTTTTATTGTTTCTAAAATAGGAATTTCCGTCATTTGCATGATTGGGAGCACGCCTTAGGCAAAATGATTGAAAAATAAAAAATATCATAACCATCATCATTTCACCCTCTCGTGGGAGTCAAGGCCTTAATGGGATCCATCAAAAGATGGATGACATGATGGGAACTGTTTAATAAATTTTTCTCTATGCAGAAAGCGCGTTTAGCGGAAACCAACGTGCTAGAATCAAAACTATGATGGATTGCGGAAAGCGCAAGAGGAAGTAAATTAGGATATTATTCATGTCCAAATCCGACTTGGGGTCCACGATTGTAATCTGTAACCTCGTGATGACCGGAAAGACCGAGTGGTTTAACTCGAATAGGTTTTCCTCTCCCCTCACGTGGTGTAAAGGAAGTGTAATTCGGCCATTCCTGCACTGAATGGTTTCCATTTCCGCTACTATTTCTTTCCGAGGTTGTTTGGGTCATAGTTAGACATCTCTCGAACGAGATGGTCTCAATGTTTCCAATTTGTAACCCTTTTATCTTTCCTAAACCGAGCCGAAATCCGATTTTTCCTACTTATACGTCGCGGGGAGATAGTAAACAATATCGAAATTATCATTCGAAACTTTTGCTTGACTTGGTAAGATTTGATAAAGTTGACAGTTTGAATCACAGCAGATCGTGTTGCTGCTGCAATTCTTGCGTCACCGCAAAAAGATTGGGAATTTGATCGCGGCTTTAGTTCTCAATGTCTTCATACAAACCTCGTTTCAGTGAAGATCAATTGGCGAAAGACCCTACTAAGACTAGAATTCGAAGCATAATTTTGTCACTAAGGGAAGCTTCCCTGACACCAAAGTGCTGCGATCTCGACTTTTAAAACGAGTTCACTTTGTCTTAAAAGTTTTAAATTAACGCGGAACGAAAACTTTGATGAGATGTCACGAGTTGTGGGTATTGGTGAATAGTGTTTTAATGTTTGTTATTACTTTAAAATGTGAGGAAACATTTATTTTAATGCTATTTATAAGATAATTTAGAATATATTTACGATTTTAATTTTTATTGGACAATTTATTTTTGAAATGTTTCAAGAAATACGTTACACACAATTTGGTAAGTCTAAAAGTCTTTTTGTGTCCCTCGGGGGCTTTATTTCACTATGCAATAAATTATTGGGGAATGTTTCTTTCCCCCAATTCGTTGACAGGCTGAGATCATCAGCTTTGTTTTGGGGGAAGAGATAGAAAGTATTGCTATTAGTTCATAATAAAGAATGAAAGCTAAAAGTAAACAATTCATTACATTAGTAGCAAGTGCGAAAATGTTTATCAACAAACTCAATGTTTACATGTTCTGAGACAATTTATTGCGTTCAATACATTCAATGTATTGATTTTATTGAAATGAAATATTAGCTTCTGTATTTCCCGTGAATGTTTTGAGTTATTGAATTGAATTATGAGATTTAAATTCTGGTGGTACAACCATAGCTTTAACCAGATTTTTACGAATTTTTTGCACTTTAAAATATTTGTAAAAAAAATTGATTGAATTTAAAAGGAAAGTATAAAGCCAATAAAATTAATCCCAGTAAAGATGAGGTAATGTTAATAATCGTTTTATATCAAGAAATCGCGCAATAAAACGGAATATAAAACATAGAACAACGAGTTTCTTCTAAAATTAGTTTTAAAAAGTAAACAAGTTTTTAAATACATCGTACAAATACGGTATACGAAATTCAAATGCTCCTCAACGTTTGACAAATTGGAGAAAATTTAGTAAATTTGCATTAGAAGTGGAAATTTAAAATGAAACAGCTCGCCCAGCTTTCGAGGTTTTCTGATTTGCGATAAATAATGGATGAGCTTTAAATCTAGAAATCAAAGAAAGAAGTAAAAAGCGAAAAGTAAAGGCCTATTTATTTATTTTCTAAGACATTTCGATATTTTATTCGCGATTTTTTACGGCACATGTTTTAAAATGAACTTTATTTCTAAAAAAATAAGTTGTTTTTTTTGACCCATCAATTTTTACTACGTTGGACAAATGTCAAATGTTACCTTTAAAAGCACATCAAAGCAACACTAGAAATATTTCAACAATACTAGTGGCGCATTGGCATTTTAAATTCTCCTTTGATTGAAGTTTCCTGAAAAGAAAAAAAAATATAAAAGAACTGCAGTGCAGCACGTGCCAAAATTTCCAGCAGATGTTACACCAAACTATTGGAAACTTTTTCCTTAAATTATTTTATTTATTTATTTTATTTATTAATATTTAATGATTACAAGACATCTATCTGTGAGCTTGAATGACTTTAAAAGTTGAAGAAAGAGCACGCAAAACTAATTTGATTTTCTCTCTTTTTGAACTCAAGTGTGGGACAACGAACAAACACAAAGGGATAGATTTAGTTAGAGGAAAAGAACTTGGATTTTTTTTTTGTTTTTATTATAACAAACAATTCTAGAAAAAAATCTTTGAAAACGAAGAAAAGTTTTCAAGTTCGCATTTCTATAGATTTAATCTTGAAAGACAATCCGCAAATCAATAAAGGTAACTTATAAAACTAATAAATTGTCAAACTAGTAATGTTCAATTAATTCAGCATTAAATTTTGTTGATTTAATGTTAACTTCCTAATTTCTCATATTTCATTACATTGTCCATAGGTGGGGTTATGCATATCTAAGGAATGTAAAGTTAATCCTTTAATCCCTACCATGTGTACCACCAAGAATACTTGGTGGTACCAAGTTGGTACCACACTTGAATTGTAACACTTGAATTGAAAGGTCGTGTAAACAGCGATCTGACAATAAAAGTATTGTAAATTGTTACAAACGTGTCCGATTATTGCTCCTTGACCAACAAATTTATCATTTGATTATATTGAAATGCATTAAAGGATTATGTTAAAGAATTATGCAAATTTAATTTTTCCGACTTGTGATTTTAGTTTAAGCCTTTTAAGAAACCAATTACAAAAGGCTTAAAATGTTAGTACAACTTACAAGCTCAACAAGTTAGTCTTTAAAAATATTTCTTTTATTCCAATAATTCGCTTTACTTTCAATTTTTCTGCGTCACTGGTTTCTCCATTGATAGAAAGTTGTTTTGATAATGAAACGTGAAACCTATTCAAATAGACGTCGAATTGCTTTCGGTAGCGATTAATAGAGCAAACAAAACCAATATTGCCTTTGTCAAAACTAGTTGAAGAGTTAATTTTTTTATATTTTTAATCTGCCGATAGCATTTAGAAAATACTGTAATCTACAATGTATTATTCTATTCTCTTCAACGGGAAACGACGTTGACAAAGTGACTTGTTTTCAACATCAGTTAATCGCAATTGCAGTCTTTAGTGCTGAGATTAATTCAAATTGTGTTTGTTTGGAGGAGCATCTCCAATTTTACAAACTCAGGAAGAAATAAAGAGATTATCTGGTAGAGGAATGACCTGCGGATTGCAAACGTCGCGATGAATAGCTGTGAGCAGGTTGATGTCTCGTAAATTCCATCTTTATCGCGTCATAAACGTAAAATTTTATTAAAATGTTGTGCTAAAGAGTTATCTTTGTCTGTGATTTACAATTAAAATTAGATAAAACTTGTCCCGGAAGTGAAAATTTTATTACGTTTTAGTTTTTCAGCTGTAAAACTAATTTACAACTTTAAACAAATTTATTTACATAACTTTAATTACAACTACAAACCCTTAAAACGTCGTAACGTATAAATATTATCGAACTTGAAAGAGTGATTTGAAGCAGAATGGAATTGTATCGTTGTTTGCGGCTTTGTGGCTTTGGTTCCTATTTTTTTTACTTCGTAGCCGAAACAAATCTCATCTAATTTATTTTGAACCCGAGCGGAAAATGTGGTAAACGTTGATACTAATTCTATAAGACATTCCATACGTTTCTCATTTACTCTAATGGTGTAATCCCGCTTAAAAAATTGGATTCTTGCGCCAAAACAAAGAGAAAAACACAGGTTTAGAGGTGGAAAAAAACAACCAGAGTGCACAGATTAATCAATCTGATTGTACCTGATTAAAAGTGACATTTCTCACTCACTCGATAAAGCACATCAAATTTTCATGATGAGGTTTTTGACGATACCGTTGGGACAGTTATTAACAACTGTTGTCATTCGATGATGAGTCTTTGCAGATAAAATTCATTTAAAGACGATTTTAGTACTTGATTCATAATGTCACGTGTTAAAACGATTCTCTAAGTGGATTTTACTCTTAATTAAATTCCTCGACAATAAAAAAATTAAATATCGGGAGCAAATTCTTGAGAAGTTTTTCAGGTGAATTTCGGCATCAAATGCGAATTGCAGTTAATTTTGAAGCAATTTTCTCAAAGTTGCATTTTTGAATGCAAAAAGCTTTTAAGAAGTGCAGGCAGGACCACAAATTATTACTTTTAGTGTTGAAAAATGAAGTTGGAAAAATCTCTGATTCGGAAAGAGAAATAGAAAGTGGCCTTTGTACTACCAACAGTAAAATAAGTGTAAAAAAGTAGAAAAAGTCGTTGCTCTCGGTCCGGGTGGGGCTGGAATTGGGAGGCAGATGTGAGAGTTGCACGTGTAAGCAGCAAGCTGTGTTCCTGAGTGCATATCTTGCCAAGACCAAGTGGTCGTTAAGGAGGAGGACAGGCACCCGATTTCACGCGCCAGAAGGGACGTGCAACTGGAATCTCAGTCCGTCTACCAATGAGATACTGAATTTATGCATCGTTGCTTCTTTCTTCGAGTACTAAAGAAAAGAGCAATTTTCTTAATCAACAATTTGGTGAAAAAATTGTAAATAACATGGCGCGCAAACAACTTTGACTGTGAAAGAAAATAGAAAACAAATTTATAGTGATTTTTACTTGCGAACATCCGGTCCCTCGAGTCTCGAGAGGAAACCACAAGAACTTTAAGAGTTTGGCTCTCAAAGATTAATTCAGTCGGGTTGGCCTTTGGCGTTTGGAGAGAGGTAAATACAGCGTGTTATCAGAAACCGGTAATGAATTGGCTTCTCAAAGAGTTATGGAGGAAGGAACTGTTCTTTGAGTTGGTTTTTACAATGTCCTCTGGACTGTAAATTTCTCTAGGATAAAAGATCAACATCTTTAACAGTGTATTTCAATGTAAAATTTGTTACGGCATTGGAAAACGGTCATTGCTGTTATTAAACAGATGGCTGATGATATTTGTTTACCATAATCCATTATCTCAATAAAGATGCAAGTTTTGTTGATTTATTGTACATTTTTACTGTTTTGATTATGTGTAGGAACTTATTATAGCTTTAAAGTTTAATTTTCAAGCAATGCCGCGAGAATTTTCAAAGACGTCAAGCAATTTTTTTTTTTTACCTTCGCTATGCTTTTTTTTATATTAATAATTTTTGCTTGGAGAGGATTTTTTATTTCCTAGAAATGGAATTCAAGTATTTTGTTTTTCACGTTTCTGCAGACTCATCTTGCTCTTTTTGTTTTTAGAAGATTTCTTCCTAATTGGTTTGGCAAAAGTAGCGTGAGCTGATGAGATTAGTAGCAACGGCACAAGTGCATGCACACGAGGTTGAATGTCGTGTTTACTTAGATCGACTAAAACCTGAATATTGACGTACTAAGAATAACATTTTTTTCCCCGAAGTTCTTCCAAAGAGACTTAAGATTTCAGGATTACACTGCCAACTTGAAAACTTTTACTTTTATATCCTGCTGAACCAAATCCAATAATACTGTACCTACATTCCAAATCCAAAACTATTAAATTTTAATTTCAGTTTCCGTTTCTTTATCAGGTTCTATATGAGAATTCTATGGAAAATGAACTATGGCAACTTTTGTCGCGGGGCTGCTGTTTCTAGGTAAGTAATTTCCGCTTATTTCCCCTTGCAGCGTCAGTAAACATCGAAAACAAAAATAAAAGCGAAAACATCTTTTTTTTTCATCGGGTTGCCTGTGAACCGATGTTTAAACCTTTTTCTTATGATGGATTTACTTGACAAACCGTGTTTCACTCGTATCGATCAGAGCTGGCAACAGTAGAAAATCCTTCTCATTCGACTCCGTTCTTCTCATATTCCGCTTTCATTGCCCTTTCGTACAGATAAACAGCTGCGTAATTGCAACTCCATAGCCATTTAGAAAAGGGGGCAACCATTTGCTCCAACTAGTTTTCCAGCATTCGTTTACTTTATACCCGCTGCACGTCGTTGCTACATCGCTACTTTTACTTTTTATGTTCTGATAATATTGCTAAACCGGTATTAAATGTTATAATCGATTAATCAATTTGAGATTACGCTCGTTAAACGTCCACTTAATTCTTAATTTAATTTGTAAGTCAATTAAAAGTGTTTGCTCTGCAGGACACTGCTGTGTTTTTTCTTTATGGAGTTAATTCTGGTCACGAGTTGTTCATTAAGTGATCTAATGCGGTGATTTAGAGCAATAACTTGTGAGAATTAGGGTATTTGAGACTTGAATGCTCTTCTTGATGAGGTGGTAATAGTTTTTGCGTCTTTTGCTCATTGCTACCTTGAGGACGAGGAATGAAAGATTTGAGTTGAGTCGCTTAATCGCATCAAAAGTTATACGAACTGAAGTGCGGGTTTATCAAATTAGTATTTTATTATGTGTTAATAGAGTGGTGTTTGTTATCTTACTGGAAATCAGCATGCGAGGTCAATGCTACCTCTTATAGCGCTTTAGCCCGCATATGCAAGCGTTGTTGAATGATTTTAAATCCTATTTTTAGGTACACGCTGGGCGCGTGAATGGTTTTGAATAGCTGCCCTAAACCTTTGCTGCATTGCAACTTAGTAGAAAACAGTTCGTCGCTTTAAATCATCGTCAAAAGCAATGGAAAACATTTCTATAGTGATAAAAGTCTCGGTAATCTTAAAGTAGGCTTAATTTCATTACCCAGAGCCGAGATTATACTTCGCTCGGATAAATAATTAGGCACAACAAATGTGATTCCACCATCTGCAAGGTGGCTAAAACAGTTGTAAATATGCCACACAACCCTCATTGTGGGGTGTAATTGCAGCACTGTAAATGGACAAAACATTAACAAAGGGTTCTGCTTCAATATCACAAGTGACGAAAATGGAATGTTGTTCTAGCACTTCACAGAACCCATTTATTATCTCTTATTGAAAATACCAACATCGTTAACAAATTGCTCAAAAGGAACTTTAGTTGCGACACAATGCAAAAGTTTACACAAACACTTTGTAATATTTAAAAAATGTCTTTTCAGCTGCAGTTTGTTTAGCAGATGAGAACGAATACCGTCTGATGAGATATTTAATGGCCAATTACGATAAATCCGTTCGACCTTCTCGCAATGCCAGTCAATCGATGAACGTCACTTTTGGTCTTGCCCTCACGCAAATCATCGATGTGGTACATAATCTCGATTGTCAAACGACAAATTGATCATTTTGACGTTGACATTAATCACTTATAATATCATCTTTCCCATTATTTTTCTATTACTTGACCATAACCGTTAAGGATGAACGAAATCAAATCCTAACGACCAACTGTTGGCTGAATCAAATGTGGTTGGATTACAATTTGGTGTGGAATTCCTCTGACTTTGCTGGAATCCGCGTCATTAGAATTCCAGCCGAAAAAGTTTGGCGTCCTGACATCATTTTATACAATAAGTATTTCAAATTTCTCGATTTGTTTGGCAAAATCTGATTTTTGCTTTTAAAAAAAACTTTTTTTCAGTGCTGATTCTCAATACAACACAGCAATCTTAAGCACCAACGTTATAGTGACGTCAGAAGGAAATGTCACGTGGTTGAGTAGTGCAATTTTCAAGAGTTCTTGCTCCATCAACGTGGCGTACTTTCCATTCGACGAACAAAACTGCACAATGAAATTCGCATCATGGACGTATGATGGTTACCAAGTGAATCTGGTTGTGTCAACTCACGAAGGAGACCTCACCAATTACGTGCCGAATGGCGAATGGGACTTGATTGGCATGTTCGTGCAACGACACGACAAATATTATTCGTGCTGCACCGAGCCGTATCCAGATATAACTTACACAATCGTGCTGCGCCGTCGGCCCTTGTTTTACGTATTCAATTTAGTACTGCCGTGCGTGCTCATCACGGGCATCGCGCTTATGAGTTTTTACATGCCGTCTGATTCCGGAGAGAAAGTCACATTAGGCATCACAACACTCTTATCAATGACTGTTTTCCTCATGGTGATAGGGGAAAGCATGCCTCCGACTTCAGAACAGTTGCCACTAATAGGTTAATTTAATTAATTTTAATTGAGATTTTGCGATTTCTCGTTTTTGTTTCTCGCGTTTATCGAATGCAGTCGAACCCCGTTATAGCAAAACGCTGGGAATCAAGAAAAAATTTCATTATTCAAAATTTTTGAATAATGAAATTTTTTTGAATCAAAAACTATTTTAATGATTTTCGAAATTATTTCGTTGTATCGGGTTTTTTAGCGAAATGCTTTTTTTTAAGGTCATATCTTATAGCGTGCGATGTAACGTGTTATTTAAATGAAATTATTTACTGATCTGAAAATTAAGTGATAAATTCATAATGCGCCGTTGATGATTTTAAGATATTTCTCATTCTCCTACGGTAAAAAACGAGGTAAAAAAGTGAACTTGGTAAAAAATCAGTATAATGAAAAACTTTCAATTAAATTTGCAATTAGCGAGTTTCGTTGTATTTTTTTAACGTAAAAGTCTATAGGAAATAAATAAAGGGGATTTTGGATTATTTCATTACAACGAGGATTTCGTTTCATGCGGGTTTATTATAAAGAGGTTCAACTGTATCCGGATTACGAGAAACTCCTAATTACTAAAATCCTCCAAAATTGCAAGAAATTATGCACAAATCTGTGGCAATTGTGTGGAAAATCTGCAGAAATTTGCATAAAATATGAAAATTACATACGAATCAATTGAAATTCTAAAAAGGCTTAGAAAACTGACATAAGTACAGAAACCCAAACTGCCCCAGGAATAAATTTCAAATTACTCTGAGATTTTCAATAAATTTTTCTCGGTGACTCCATTTATTTCACAGGCCCTAGACGCAATGCCTACAGTGCCTAGACTATAAATCGGTTCTGCCTGTCGGTTTTCTCTGACAATTTGCGCTGCAGTGAAGCTCGATGTTGTTTTGGATAAAAACGAAAAATCGCTTTTATTAATGATTTTGTCAGTAAAAAGAAAAACAAATTTATAATTTTAACAACACAATTCAATGACAATTAATTTTTAATTTTTTAATTTTGTCCGTGACGGTTTCCCATTTTGACGGTTTCTATTGTACTGTTTACATTAAATTGAAGGACATTAATAATCGCGTTGAAACTTGAAGTTATTTCTGACATAAAGCAATGAAAATTTTTTATATGCGAATCCAGGAACCAGGGTGAGAAATGAGGATATGCGGTTCAAGTTGGAACTGAAGATTGATGGTGCTTTATCACCATTCACACAGAAAATAAAATGGAAAAAACTAATGAGAAAAAATTTGACTTTTACTTGAGGAAGTTATATTGCTGCTGCAAACACAATTTAGATGTAGAATTACCGCAAGTAAAATATAATTAATTGTCAACAATATTTATGCAAAATCGTAAAAAGTAAACGATTTTTGACGTTTAATTAAAATAAAATTAATTTCATAAAACAAAGTTAAAAATTTATTATAAGTTGTTGAATTATAAATTTATTTCTATTTTTACTGTGTTTTCATTTTTTTTATTTTATTAATATAACATTTTTATCGCACTTTCTTTATTGAAACCTGTCGATGTAGAAAATTGAAGGCAAAACGCCTTTTAGAAATCGATTTTGTTTCTTTACTTTTCTTTTTTGTGTGCAAACGTAATTGAAATGTTTATTTCAATAGGTATTTACTACGGTGTCACAATCAGTTTGGTGTCATTTGCCACAGCGTTGGCAGTTGTCACTCTCAACATTCATCATCGGGGCGTCCGGGGCACAGACGTGCCGAATATAGTGAAAAAAATTGTGTTCGGCTTCTTGGCTAAAATCACTTTTATCCGATTAGAAGAGTCCGTTCCTGCCATATGCGCTAAAGTTCGTGTTTCCACTTAATCCTCTTATGAAATATTTCATTGAGTCGCCAACTTTTTAAATTTTAATTGTCTTTTTCTCTTTCTTTCATTCAAATCTTTTTAGGAGCGCCTGCTCATCAAACCCGACAATATGGTGCCCGGAGAGCGTTTTATTGATCAATATGATGGATCCAAATCTTGCGATCAGAACGGAAGATTGTCCCCGAGGTTAGTATCAAGTTAATTTTTATCGACCGAGTAATATCATGTAACCATAGTGATCAACACTTTTGATCCCTTGAGCTGTTAACTGCTATATCGTCAGATGTTTCGAGATAATTAGAATTTAATTACACACGGCCACCGCAAATTTTTCATCTCCTTTCGTTTTTTGATTTGTTTTAGGTTAACGTCGCGTCTTGTTAATCAAAACCCGAGTCAGAGTGTGGACAATTTCGAAAGGCAAT
Organism: Stenotaenia linearis; assembly: GCA_034700445.1. NCBI lineage: Eukaryota > Metazoa > Arthropoda > Chilopoda > Geophilomorpha > Geophilidae > Stenotaenia > Stenotaenia linearis. Next base: position 49,452 of record JAQIXT010000038.1, on the reverse strand, counting down.
TAACAAGAGTGCTCAATAAGTTGTACCAAAGTATTGAAAGACACGAGATGCGATTGGCAGAACAAGATCGAAGAGATGCTATAAGACTAGAATGGCAACAAGTGGCTCTTGTTCTTGATCGATTTCTCTTGGGTATTTTTGTCGTGTCGACCGTCGGTGCCACTTTTGGTATCCTTTACATGTCGCCACACACTCGACTTTTTTCGATGTAAAGAAATTAATTTAGCAGAAATGAATTTTGATTACATTAAGGTGGGTGAGTTTTCAATAGTAAACTCAAGAAATATTTATAGATGTAAGTAATAGTATTACATGATCACAATTCTATTAATTAGAGACTTGGTACTATTCGATGGAAACCTGAGAGTAATTAATAAATAAAATTATTAAATTGTGAGAATTGCAGACTTTCCTGTCAGGAAAGACGCAAATTTTGTTTTAAAATTGATACGCGAATTATAATTGACATGTTGATTATAAATGTGTTAATTATAAAAATTCTTTGTCATAAAAATCACATTTTAATTACAAGTTATAATTAATTTGAACTATAAATCATAAATTAAGATTCTACGACAAGGAGAATTTTAAAAATTTCAGTTGATGAGCAGTGAAGCCCACCTAAAAATGGAAGTTTGTTATATTAAAAAATATTCAATTCAAACGTGATGCTTTCTAAAGTTATAATACAGGAAAATTTTTCTAATAACATAGAAGCATTTTTACGCTTACTATTTCTATTAAACCAAACTGGTATTTTTTTAGTTTGGCTTTCCTGCATGCAGCTATTTTTACCATCTAATACATACTTTATATCAGATTTGTTTTCTAACTCGAAAATATAACAAAAAATATGATTCCAACTTTCTATAAAGATACGCCTACGAAACTCAATAAAAATTCTCATTCCCGACATTTTTATTTAAATTAGGATCAAGTCCTAACATCGAGTAGTACCAAGTCCAATGTAAAATCACTCGCGCCCGTGCATGGCTTCTATTTACATTTATTTACACAAAATGTATAAACAACTATTTAAACTCATTTTGTGTTGCATGCAGATTTAATGTAGACAATTACGCAGAATTACATAACATTTGTTACAAATAAACGAATAGACGCATTTTTATTCGGACAATTTGATCTTGAATAAATAAACAATAAGTTAGTAATTATTCAGTTTTCTTCCACCATGACATTCAGTTGTTCCAGAAATTGCTCAGCGTACTAAAAGTGACAAATGTTTATTTACACTTCAGAATTTAATGAGGAAATTGAGCTTGATAAATTGTATATACTTCAGGCCGCGGAAGACAGTTGCCAAATATTTCTAAATACAAAGGATCTTTTTTAACGGACGTTTCGAAATCTTCAAAATTGATGCGACCATCTTGATCGTAATCCTGCAAATAAAATAAAAAGTGAAGAATTTTCATGACTAAAGGATGTAATTAAGTAAGACCATTTTCCTCAGCACTAATTCGATCAAATCCCTCACTCCCTCATCCGGATCTTCGTCTGTGTTGAACTTTAAAATATTAAAAAGTGCAAATCTCTCATCAATTAAACTTAATGTCACGACAAATGTTTTTATTTTACCCTTGTGATGGCACTTTTCAACAATTGGAACATTTCGTCTCTACCAAATGAGGTGTCAGTTGTCAAATTAAACACCGAGAAGCAAACTGAAATGCGAACGATTTATTGATTTTTAAGTGGCACTTGATATAGTTTTCCTCTTTAATTACATTTGACTAATTCTGCATGAGTTCCAAGTAGGAGAACCGACATGCCAACAACCCATTCTTCCATGGATACGTACGCATCGTTATCTTTATCAAAAACTCGAAATACTGAAATGGTAATCAATTTTTAAATTTTTTTTTTTTAATTTTAAAATTTATTTTCCTAATTAATTACTTCTGTCAAGTAAAAATTCATCCGTCATGTGAAACCGTTTGTACAAATCATCGCGGAAAAGTTGTCTGTCTAAAATTCCTTTACTGCCTCTTGTAATTGACCGGTAAACGCTCGCTAAGTTGAAAATTTGCTCTACTGTAACTGTATTTGAAATTTAATTTTAAATGGAGTGAAATTGGCGGGTCAAAGCTGCCCCTTGTAGCAGGTAAGCCCGCAATGCTAACTAATTGTTACGCGACTTTTTGTGCGATCAGCTCGAGTCAGCTTGACTGGCTTTTATTGTAATCGGGGGTTTAAGAAAGGTCAATGTACTTACAATGTGTTTTTTCACTGTATAATATTGCTGTTTGCTTGTTTAATTTTTTCGGGACACTTCCTTCGCCGACGGCCATTTTTTCTAATAATTTTTCACGTACGAGCAGCCATTCTATAAACAAACAGTTTCCTTGCCAACTAAAAAAAGTCAGACCAGTGGCGACCGTTTGCGGCAAAATACAATACAAATACAAAAAATTTGTTGTTTTAATAACATCTCAGTTTTTTAATGTAAAAATAGCAGTCATTTAATAAATGAGTAATTCGCACGGAATAAAACCTGATCAATTATTTTATTCTGAACAAATTAGCAGCGATTTCAATTTTAGTAATTTTGAATTTCGCGCCTTATAAAGTTGGCGATTTTGCAACTTGAACCAAGAGATGGCGCGACATAAATTATCGTATTGTACATAAAATCCCTCGCCACTTTCTGTATTCGTATTGTATTAAAACGGCGATGTCTTAATTACAAGTTTGGTAATTTAATTTAATTAAATGGAATTTGACATAAAAGAATATGGAAATCCCGAAATAGAAGACACGGCCGAAAACCTACTTCACGATGAAGATCCTATGGCTGGATTTCCAGATGATCTGCATCAACAACCTGCAGAGTATAATGAAGTGCAAACTGTCTTAATCGACGGTGGACATCGTTTCGGCGTTTCTACTGTTTGTTTCGATGTACACGAGGATTTACTATGGATGGGAAACCAAGGGGTATAAAAAATATTTTGTACAATTTGCAATTTATTTATTTTTGTTTGTTTACACAGGGACACGTTACATCGTATTATGGTGTAGGAATGCAAAAATACACATCATTTCAAGTTCACGCTAGTAATGAAGTTCGGCAGATTTTATCGATTGAAAACGGGGTACTGGCGTTGATGAGTGATTCGTTACGATGTCAATCACGTCGAGGAATTCCGATTTACACTTACAAGTAAAGATGCGGAAAATATGTTTGGAAATTATATTTTTTGGTCTGTCAGAGAAATGCTGTTTCGTAAAGTGTTTTCAGTAGTGAATGAAATTGGTTTGAGCATGATAAACGATCATCAGAAAATGAGAATTTTACACATTTGGGGCATCTGGACACTCAATTATCTAATTTAGGAAAGCTTTCTGACACATTTATCAAGATAAATTAGATTTTGTGAAATGCAATCAGAAGGATTTCGAGGAAATTACGTATTTTTTTCTGACGCGCCAAAAAATCCGGTTTCTGAACTTTTGAAGGGATGGTATTAATAAAAATAATTAAATTTAGTAACGAAGTAATGCAAGAAATGCAGTGTATGATGCAGACGACTGAAAGTACCCTGCTCATGGGAGGACATCAGGATAATTTACTGGAAATTGATTTAAATCGGGTCGAGGAAATAAGAAAAATTAAAATATCGGAACATGGTTGTGCCATTTTACGACATCATCCGAGATTTATTTGTTCCGGAGACGTCAGTGGAAAAGTATCAGAAATTTCGTTTTTATAAAAAAAAGAAGAAAAAAAAATTAAATTAAAACTGTTAAAAAAAAATTAGGTGACGTTAAGAGATCCGAAAACATTCGAACCAGAGCACGTTTTAGATGCACACACAGGAACACTTTCTGATTTCGACATTCACGAAAATTTGCTTATAACTTGCGGGTTTTCCAGCCGGTAATTTATATTTCATCAACAATTAAAATGGAAATTAAACTTTTGTTATTTTTATAGACTTGGGAATTTAAACGTCGACAGATTTTTAATGGTGTATGATCTAAGGGTGATGCGAGCAGTCGCACCAATTCAACTTCTCTTAGATCCTCTTTTACTTCGATTTGTACCTAGTTTTTCGTCACGATTGGCAGTTGTTTCACAGGTTTGCTCACAAATCACTTAAATACGTTTAAATTTTAACGATAAAATCAACATTTAGAGAGGACAATTTCAATTAGTAGACACAGGAGCATTAACTTCATCATCCATGTACATGTATCACATTAACTCTCAAGGATCACCAATAAATACGTTTGATGTATCAAGTACTTATCAGTCGATAGTATTTGGCGACGGAGGAGGTATTTATTATAGGAATTTTTAAAAAAACTGAAAATACTGAAATTAATTGTGTTTTTAGGGTACGTTCATCTTTTCTGTTCCAGTCCGGATGCTGTGTTCAATCATTTTTCTCGTCCCACCGAATTCGCGGATCCAATCGAATCAGCTCAATTCATGAGTATCGATGACAGTGTCGCACCGCTTTCATCCATTCCCGTTCCATTTTGCAGCGGGAAATATTTATCTGATTGGTTACCCGAACTGTGCAAAGTCATTCACCGACGCACACCGAAAATAAATCCAGAAATCCTGCAGTCGATGAAAATGGTTCAATCGATCGGTTACGCACCGAATCCGGGAAACCAAAAACGGAATCAAGTCCCGTACAAATCGCACGAACGGAGAAATAAAAATAGCAAAAGCAGTATTCCTGACTCTCCCTTGGGTAATGAGAAAAGAGGATTTTAAAATTCTAATTAATTAATTAATTTTTTTTATATTTTAGATGAAAATGCCATTAAAATTCCCAAACGATACCGCAAAGTTGAAGTAAAATACACAAAATTAGGACTTGAAGATTTTGATTTCGATCATTATAACAAAACAAGTTTTGCTGGTTTGGAAGCAAATTTACCGAATTCTTATTGCAATTCAATGCTTCAGGTGAATAATATTTGTATTTTTGTTTGTATTTTTGGATTAAATTTATTTTTCACGCAGGTCTTGTATTTTATAGAACCAATTCGATGCGCATTGCTCAGTCATCACTGCCAACAGGAGTTTTGCATGGCGTGCGAACTTGGTTTTTTGTTTCAAATGTTGGATAATTCAAAAGGAATGCCATGCCAAGCTAGCAATTTCTTACGAGCGTTTCGGACGATTCCCGAAGCATCGGCCCTCGGACTTATTTTGAGTGAATCTGACGAATCAAAAAAGAGATTAAATTTAATTCGACTGATTCAAAGCTGGAATATTTTCATACTTCAACAATTACATGCTGTAATTATTATTATTTAAAAAAAAAATTTATTAATACAATGTAATTATTTTTTAGGAGACGATGGAAGTAAACGAGGAGAACTCGAAAGATCAATTATCTAGCACGTAACTTGATTTAAATTTTTTTAAAATTCAAAAATTAAACTATTTTCATTTATTGTAGATTTGAACCAATGCATCATTCATTTGTTAGCCGTTTGTTTGGTACCGAGTATTTCACAGGCAACAAATGTCGCTGTGGAAACGAAGAAAAAATTGACTCGACAACGATCCTCTTTTCTTTGGTTTATCCAAGCCCAGAAGTTATGAGTCCCGGAAAACCGCCTCCACAATACACTTTTGCTGATATTCTAAAACGTAGTTTGTGCTTGGAGCAAGTGACGCAAGCTTGGTGCGAAAAATGCGAAAAATATTTACCAACGGTTTGGAATTTTTTTTTAAAAATTTAAAATTTGAAAAAATACAAAAAAAATCTTTTTAAATTATTTTTTAGACTCAGGCCAGGCGGTTAAAGAATTTACCTGATATTTTATCAATTAATTGTGGCTTGGATTCACCTCAATCGCTTGCTTTCTGGAAAGCGCAGATGGAAGTATGTGAGAATAACATTTCTACTTTCATACTGACTTTAATGAAATTCTTATTAGTTACTACTTGAAAAACTAAACATCAATGCAAACAAACAGCTTTTCTCTGCGGGTACGCCATCGAAATGTTGTCGTTATGGTGACACATGCAGAAAAAAGGATTGCAAATTTCAACATCCTGACAAAGGGTAAAAAAAAACAGTAAAATGTAAATTTTTAAATTAAAAAGAACAATTTCTGTTCCAGGACTTCAGAACAGCCTGTCGAAGAGACTCCATTTGTATCCTGGCTTCCTCTAGGATTGAACATTCAGTTATTAGCCGACGGTTGCGTCGAAATCGAAAATGTTTACGATCCAGATAAATTAAAAAGCGAAAACGTGTACAGCTTAATTTCAGTTGTATCTCACATTCGCGATCCAAAGGGAGTGCGTAAGGATTGTTTAGTTGCTTGCATCAAAGCTGCACCTAATTATCATCTACGGTCTGTCGGAAGTCCCGTCAGCCAATGGTATTTGTTCAATGACTTCACAATCACCCCAATAGCTCAAGTGAGAAAAAAAAATTTTTTTTTCAAATTTAAAATTAAATGAAATTTTTTTTACATAGGAAGAAGCGACATGGCTCAGTTTTGAATGGAAAACACCATGCGTTTTATATTATTCCAAAATGAATTTGAACGAAAAACACTCATTGCGAGTCATCAGCCCCATCACTAGAGACATATTCTTAAATGACAAAACACAACATAATAATCATCATTGCACCACAGTTACGCCATTAGGAGTTGACGAATTACATGGAGAAGGTGATATCGTTGCAATGGATGCGGAATTCGTTACTTTAAATCAAGAAGAAGCCGTTATCCGCAGTGATGGCACCAGATCAACAATAAAACCGTCTCAAATGTCTGTTGCAAGAATAACGTGTATTCGTGGGTAAGAAAATACATTCCAAATTTAAAAATATATATTTTAAAAATTAAAATTAGACAAGGGGTCCTGGAAGGCGTTCCATTTATTGACGATTACATTTCTACACAAGAACAAGTAAAAATAATTAATAAAATTAATAATAAAAGATAAATTAATTTCTTCTTATTATTTTTTTTTCAGGTTGTCGATTACTTGACTAAATTTTCTGGGATTAAACCAGGAGATTTGGACGCTTCTCTGTCCTCCAAAAATTTGACCACCTTAAAGTCAACGTATATGAAATTGCGATACTTGGTCGATTGTGGGGTCAAATTTGTTGGTCATGGACTCAAAAATGATTTCAGAGTCATAAATCTTATTGTAAGTTTTTTTAACTTTAGTTATTTAGACTTTTAAAAACTAAAAACAAATTAATTTAGGTTCCACCTGAACAAGTAATTGATACAGTTCTTCTATTTCATCTTCCACATCAACGTATGGTTTCACTCCGATTTCTCGCTTGGCATTTCTTAGGTAGGAATTACGTAAAAATTACAACATAAAAATATTAAATATTATTTATTTCAGGTTTAAAAATTCAATCAGTGACGCACGACTCGATCGAAGATGCTCGAACTGCTCTCAAATTATACCGAAGGTACCAGGAATTAGAAGCAGACGATAAAGCACATCCTGCGATTAAAGAACTGTACGAAAACGGCAGAAATTGTCAATGGAAAGTTCCAGGAATGGAAGATTGATAGCATAGTTTAGCATAGATTTATTTTGTAAAAAAAAAAAAAAATACAAAGTTATTCCGACACGTGTCCATTATTTCGTTGAGTGGCTCTGTAGTTGAAGAGTTGACATAACATTTTTGCCATTGCTTTTCTTCCAACAGCCGTTTGTGTATCACAAAGAGATAATACGAGCTCGGTGGTAAATAAATCCGGTAAACATTTCATCATTTTTGAAACCTACAAAAAAAGAATATTAAAATTTTATTTTAATATTATTATATTATTGATCAACACTTACGAGATTCAGGTGCATAAATTGCAAAATCATTCGCACGTGACTTTTCCCACACACAACAGTTTGTTGCAGGAATAAAAATACGAAATGAGTTCTCGGCGAAAGATTATGGTCGTTTGCAATAACGCCGAATAACCGAAAGAGTTCATCGATGGCTTTGTTCAGCGGTTCTGCCATGTTTATATTTGACTGACTGCTTCCGGTTAAAAGCAATCCCATCGGTGCATCATCTAGCTCGAGCATGTCCACATCGCTCATTACGCGTCGATATTTCGAAGGTCGACCCGTTTCCGATAAATCGAAATTATCCTCTTGGTCCCGTCGCACCTTTTTACTTTTTTTTCTACCACCGGCTGCAGCTGGAAGTACAAATTTCATTTTTAATTAACACACTTCAAAATTTAAAAAAAAATAATACCTTTTTGACTTTGTTTTGCTTGTAGAGCTGAATAAATACACATGACTGTAAGCTTTGCCAAAGCAGACGCGTAAGGTTCTGTAAGTGCCTCCATTCGATTCAGATTTTGTAAATACGATGGTAAAATGGAAGTCAGAAGAGCCAGAGTGCAAGCTTCTATATCTAATTGGAAGATCGCAAAAAGAAGATTGACCGACCATTGCAATTCTGGATTGTAAATGAAATTAAGGCCCAACTAAATTGTAAAAACAAGAAAATAATTAAATTACACTAATAATTAACTATAATAATTTGAATTTACTTGAACTAATGTTCGCACAAACCACTCCGGACCTCCGACAGTCAATAATCCCTCCAAAGCGTGTATATATTTTAAATCTAGCCATCCTTGGGTGTGTAAACTCAGGAACTCAGATTCGAGTAACTGAGAAATTGGGGTTCTCGAAACCAAAATGTAAGGATGAACGAGTAATTTCATTTTATTTGGATTCAATGTCGGTGGGTGAACGTCGTAAAACATCCGTTTGACGATAGCAATCATTAATCCAGCTCTAAAACACATTAAACTCAATTTAGAAAACTAAAATAACTTAAACAAATGAAAAAAATACCTTTCTTTATAATACATATTAGCAGCATCTTGATTTCCCTGACTGGACGATGAATCTGTATTAGTGGGATCAGCAGCCGACGGAGGTTTCAAAAACTCTTGCAAAATACTCATGGGTTTTATGCGGTGATCGTGATGAATTATGTTCATGTAACTGCAGAGCCAAGCGGAAATACAAACTGGCAAGCAGCAAACGCGACTTTTAACGTTTTCTAAGATGAGCTGTGAAAACAATAAAAAATCGAGTTTTAATTTTTCTTCCGATATTGTGAAACGATATTTTGCTTACTCGAACGTTCTCCGTTGGAATGCAACCGTGTTCCCACGCTATAAGAATTTCCTTTATCGCAGCTGGTGCGTTGATGCAAACTTCGTGCCATTTGACGAGACTGAAAGATGAATTAAATTCGTTAAACTGAACTTTAATAGTTAATTTCCGATTTGCTGTACCTCGTTTTAAAATCTCCATCGCTATTATTAAATTGCGAAAGAAGAATGTCGACTTTGCCCGGTTCCGAATGTTGCAAAATTAAGTCGGGTGACTTATATTTTCCTCCTTCTGCTAAAGATTCATTGGCCCATTGCTCGAAAAAAGAATCTTTTGTCTCACCATTTGATGTAACCACCTAAAAACATATCAAATCAAGCATTTGCAGTTTGCTTTATCACTGATTTAATTACCTCTACACCATATTGCTGAGCTATGTGGCATAACATGAGAAATGTAATATCAAACAACAACGCACGCGTTTGCGACGCTTTGCTGCCTTCTCCTATAATTTGTTTGCTAAATTCGTTAAATCTTAAAAAAAAAAAAAGAAGTAATAATGTATTTATTACTGGTAATTACCAAAACTTACTTTATTAATTTGACAACAAAACTCTGCAATTTTCCCGTTGCAGCAGCAGCTGCAAGGATCAATTCGAAACTTTTTCCTGTCATCATGTGACATAAAACTCCTAGTAATGCATCCTGATTTTTGGAATAATCAGCATCTAAGGTCTAGTAGGTAAGAAAAAAAATTAGATTTTATAATAAAATAAATTTCTAATTTAATTAGAACCTTTAGTATACTGGCAACAGTAGACTCAGCTCTCAGAATTAAATCGGGATTGCTTGGTTGAGCCTTCTGTTGTTCAGGAGAGCGATGGGCAACTTTATTGCTCTCAGTTTGCCTGCAAATTAATGAAAATTTAAAAAATTTTAACTCGAAAATTAAAAAAGAAAAAAAGAAAAACAGAACAAAAAAAATTTACCTCCGTTGTAGCAATTTCTTTGCTTGTGCTTCGTTTAGCAATCCAGTTTTCATAAAAACTTCATTCAAAAGAAATTGAATGCAGTCATTACTAAATTTCAAAAAAAAGTATTAAGAAAATTAAAAAAAACTTATTATTAAATCACTGACTTGCACTTTATATCAGCTAAATCAAGCAACGGTGTGTAATTTAACAGCAACTGTAGTCCATCTTCCAAATCGGAAGAATTCAGATGAAGTTTTACAATGATTTGTGGTAATTTAAGGAATGTAAAAGATGACCACTTTAAATCGTCATTAGCAGACGATGCATCCGTAAGCCCCATTAAACACGCTCTGATCATTTCGCAGTAAACAACCGGCCACGATAAACTCTGCATCCGTTGCAATAACATTATTTGATCGACTAGCGCCTGCACGTCGCTCGTCGGATTCAATACAGCGTCCAAAGCCAACAAACCATTTAAACTAGATATTAGCGTGCTAGCAAATGTAGGGGTGATTGATACAACTGCCACTGAATCGAGTCTAAATAAAAATAGCTGTTAATATTCGATACTTATTTGGAAAAATCAAAATTACGTGTTTATAGCTTTAATCACATGATCGATGGTATCTTTCGGAACGACGGAACCTTGCATTTGAGTCAAAGGTGCTTCGGTTTCCACACATTTCTGAAGAACTTGATTGTAAACGGCTGAAAGTGAATTTAGTTTAATATTTTGTAAACCTTTAACTACAATTATTTACATTGATCTTCGTGTTTTCCTATGTATAACAGAGCTTTGACGAAATTAGAATCCATAAACAATTTCAATAATTCACACGATTTGTCGATAATACTCGAATGTTCGGGCGAGTGTTTGAGCTCTGCAAGTTTCTGCATTGACTGCAAGTTGCACGAATATAACCAATGGACACAGTTTAACATAGATACGCAGAAACAGAGACAATCGTCGGCATTGCCATGGCAACTATTTTTTAAAATGAAATTGTTATTCATTATACTTTATTTTATTTATTTATTTTTTACCTGATTCTTCTCTGAATACTCTTTAAAAAATCCAACAAACTTAAAATACAATGTGGTTTGGTAAATAATTGATATTTACTAATACTTTGTAACACAGCTCCATATGAAACGACCTACATATAAAACTTATTAACGTATTGCTTAGGAATTAAGTAATTACGATTACCTTGGAACTGAGACATTGTTTCAGGTAAGAAAGCACCAACAAATTCGGTCCAGGACCAATTAACGCTTGTTGTAATATGCAATCTGCAAATTGAATTTATTAGTAAATAAAATTATTATTATGAAAGAAGATTTCATCGATTTACCTGCCAGATTATATACATCCCCACTAACACCCCGGGGTAGCACTTGTTTAATATATATTCCCCACTGTAAATCTGACCATCTCTCTCTCCAAGCACGTAATAAAAGAGATTTGATGCTACTTGTTTTGCTGGTGTCTAACATCGCTGCAGTTTCACCTAAAACATAATTAAAATTCAGTCAATATGGTAGCGATTAAAGTAAATAATTGTATCGTGAAATTAAAACCAACCGATTATCTCTAGATTGTGATTATGACATGAAAACTAAGGTTTTTGATTGATTTGTTTACGATCACCGCCACACCATTTATGAAAGATAGATAACCGGCGCCGTCTGGCGCTAAGGTTAATTTCCTGATTTTTATATCTATTTTTAAAACCGATCAAGACCGGTTTTGTCTACTGGTGTCTTGAACTTATCTCGTCCTGTAAATATATGATTAAATTTCATAAACAAGGTTTTTAAACCCCTGATTGTGTATTAGTTTTTTTTTTAAATTTTTAAATTTTAAATTTTAATTACTTTAATTTTATTTTATTTACAGTTTTGAAAGAAGAAAAAAAAACGCAATTATGGATGTGAATTTAACTCAGAATTCGTCATTTACACCATACAGTAATGAAAACATTGTGGGGAAAGGTACTTTTCATTTTTGTTGTCAAACATTACTCAATTTACTGACTTAAATTTAAATTCTTTTCGTACAGGTAACGAGTTTAACTCTAGTCACGTGCAAAACCATGCTGAAATTGCTCCTGATGTTGACTCATCTGAATTAAATTTGCATTTCGACCAATACAATGTAATTTATTGTTACTCCGAATTGCATGCCATTTATTAATTAAATTTAATTAAATTGCAGATATTTTCTCGAGTTAAAGTAATTGTCGATAACGCTGTCCTTGACTCTCTTTCGAAGAACCCTGATGTATATTTATCGTCACTTAAAGAAAAATGCGGAATTTTAGTTGAGAAATCTGCGAAATCAAGTGCCCAATATGTTTTACGCGGCGAATGGCGCCAGATATTAGATGTGTACGAGGAAATCAAGTTAAATTTAAAGGTTCAGCGACAGCCTTTTAAAAGAATACCTGCGAATACTGATAACAACGGTGGAATATCAACAGATGGTAAAAATAATCGGGAATTTATTAGAAAATGTTGATTTTTAACGTCATTTATTTAATTAGACAAAGCTGTCACCTGCGATATCATTAAAGGAGATACGTTGACGCTGCTGCCGTCTGAAAATTCGAATCATTCTCGTCTTGTTTCGGTCATAATACATCAAAGTCGCTCACCGAGTCAGAGGATTAAAGAGAAGTATCGCATGAAACGACTTCACAGCAAATCGAAAAGACACTTGAATGCGTGCCTTAAAGCATCAAATAAATTCATGATTAAGAAGGTGAGAATGTGAAATCATTTAATTTAAATAACAAAATTTAATAGTAATTTTAATTTGATTTCAGGTTTCTATAAAAAATGTAAACTCTGAAAAAGTTGCGAGTTCGAATATCGAAAATGAGCAAAGTGATGCTGACCGGTTGGATAGAGAGAACATGGAGCCCACACCCGTTGTTTTCAGTAAATTCGTTTAAATTCGTTTAAATCCGTTTAAATTCGTTTAAATTCTTTTAATTTGTTATTTATTTGTTTAATTAATTTCATTACTTTTGCAGATAAAATGGAAGATTATGCACAAACGAAACCGAAAAAAAATTATGAAGAATTGACGCCGTTTAAATTTTTCTGTAAACTTTGTTCGTTTAAAACGAAGCGAGAAAGTCATTACCAGAAGCACTTGGAAATTCATAAAAAAGTAACGAGTAAAGCTAATCAAAATGGAAAAAAAAATTACAATTTTCAATTTTTCAGGTATCAACATTGTACAAATGTGAAGAATGCAGTTTTACGTCCATCCGTTTGAGTCACATGCGTCGCCACGAAATCAGCCACAGTTCGACCATAATTCCCTGCAAACACTGCGCCTACAAAACGGACAACATGAAACTCTTAGTGCGACACATGAAGATCAAACATGAGCGCGACGAAGAGGAACAACCCAAAGACCTTTTACAGTGCAACGAATGCGCTTATCAGACCACAAAACAGTACCGTTTTCAGCGTCATTTACGCGTTCATCGAGAATCGAGTCCGAGCGTCCGGCGCCTATTTCAGTGCGACAAATGCGTGTACAAAACAAAACGTAAAGAACACTACATTCGTCACATCAACAACGTGCACACCAACAAACGACCGTACCTGTGCGACTTTTGCGGAAAAGCGTTCAAACGCACGGACGCGCTCAAACAGCACCGAGTCACTCATTCAACAGTCGACGCGCTCGAGATTCAGTTCCGGTGCTCCGTGTGCGACAAAAACTGCCGCTCGCACGCGCACCTCCTCGAACACCAAGCCGTCCATTCGAACGTGCGTTCGTTTTTGTGCGAGATTTGCGGTGCCTCGTTTAAAACTCGTTCGGTTCAACGCAAACACGTGCAAACCATCCACAAAAAACCGCGTGCATTTTCCTGTCAAATATGCGACAAACGATTTAATACGAACTACGCACTCAAAAGACACGTCAGGTTGCACGAAACAGGTGTCGAAGCGACGTCGTCGAATCAGATGCAAGCGAATTGCACTGCGGTTGCATCTTCCTCGCAGTTTTGCTCCAACGAATCGGAGAAAATGACGAATTCGGTTGCGCAGTCGGTCATTCTTTTACCGACCGATGGACACTTGCAAGGGACTGATGAAATGAGTGGAGCTAATATACCGTTTACGATCCATTCGAACGTTCTTGCTGGTAATTCGACGATTCAGTTGTTACAAGGGTCTGATTCAGTGGTGTCAGGTGGAGAGTCTGCTAATCTTGTACAGTTGCAGGAATCTTTTTCGGCTGATGATGGAAATTCGGCTTCTCGGACTTACATTCAGCCGAATGAAGCTACAACTGCTTTACTTTATTTAACTACTAATTATACACATTTTTAAGTTTGAATTTATATTAGTATGAAATGAAATTAGATACATTTTTAAAAAAATTGCAAAATTTGGATTTTTTAAAAAACGTTTTATATTAATTTGTTTGCTTTGAGAATTACTCTAATGAATTTCAATAATTTTCACTTTTTTTCTCCTTTTTTTAAAACTGATTTTTTTTTTTTTTAAATGTATATTTTTTATTTATTGTTTATTTGCTATTTAATTATCAATTATTTAATTATTGATAAACTGCTTATTTGTGAAGGTTTGTTAGTGAGATTTTTCTGGTTTTGATTAATGGTTTTCAATACATGGGACCAGATTCCTTTACATTAAATTTGTATTATGTAAATATTACTGCCTTTTGTGATGGGAAAATTTAACATCAATTATTAAATTTTTTTTTTTTAACTTTTTCATAAAAGAAATAAAATCAATTAATACATTCAGATCTATTTTTTTCTGCGTGAATACAACAGGAACAACTCACCAAGTGTAACTAGCAAATTAAATCCCAACCACAAAATTATAGATTAGAAAGCGGCCATTAGATGTCGCAACAACCAAATTACTTCACTAGTTAATTCAATAAATTCGCTACAATTTATCTTACTAAGAAATTGAAACTAAGCGCTTCTTACTATTAATAAACTAGCAATCACGAAAACGTCACATTCGGCAATATAATCATTAATTTTTTAAAACAAAAAATAAAATAAAAACTGGTTTCCTAATTTAGAAAAATAACGAAAACAGATGATTAAAATTGTTAAACAACACTAAATCATTTCCTACATGGGTTTTAACTTATTTACCAGCAGTTTCAGTTTTTCCCATTTCACTCTAATTTGCTTAATGAAAATGAAAGCCAGACGGAAAGCCCACCTAGGGATTTGGGAGCGATCGAAATGAAAGAAACCAGACGCTATAATTTTGTGTCGTCTGCTAATTGCTACTATCGTTCACCAGTTCGTCTTCCTGAAATCGGAAACGTCTGGCTGTATTTTTTTTTATCTTTTCCTCATGTCAACACCCAACTGGTTCAAGTGACGTCAGCAATAGAGCGAAGCAGAAGTTAAATTCTCTTATTCTAGTGAATAGCAACTGATGAGGGACCAAATAAGAAGTTCGTGTCACACCAGGTCACACACAAAAAAATAAAAAATTTAAATTAATTATAGTCAAAGTGCTTTATTAAGTAGTTTATTAAATAATAAGCTGCTTGAATAGTTATCTATCAACAGTACGCAAAGTAAATGACAAATAAGACGTTTGCAGGGGAATTGCAGGGTATTTGGCGCCTGGAAAGATGATCGGGTCTGAGGTCAGTTGCGACAAACTAATTTCTGTAAGATTAATAGCCTGATATAAAAAAATTTAAAGTTGAGTTCTCCACCGAAGTTTCTCACATCGATGGATTTGATTAGAACAGATGTACTTCTCATTTTTTTCTCTCTCATCAATTACGAGTGCAATTAACTCTGAACTTCGATCTCTAATAAAGAAGCAATGAATCATAATCAGGTTTTCTTTTTTCTTTTTAATCTTATAATTTTTTCAATTTTTTTTTTTCAATTGTCATTTTTTTCATCTTACTTTTCAACACTTTTTAGAATCTCATTTTGCATATAAACAAGTGATAAATTTTTTTAAATAACACGTTTATTAAATTAACACGTTAGGAGCACGTGGACTTGTAATATTGGAAAGGTCCTGCACGTGTATGATGCATTGCGTGTTAAATATTTTCGAGTAAGTATATAAATTAATTGCTTTTGGGAAATTTTATTTAAAAACGGAATAGTTAGTGACTAATTAAGTTCTATAGAAAATAAATTTGTATCGTTAAGATGATGTCACGAAATGACCTTGATAAACTTGAGGTCATGGTCCTAATAAAGACCAAAGTTCACCCGAAATATTTCTTTCAAGTGTTTCGTTTGTACCTGCTCATGAGCAAACATCGAGTTTTAAAAAAAGCTCGAAAAGCATTGTGGGTTTATTTATTTCAAAATAACTATTCAATATTGCGATAAAATTAGTTATTTATAAAAGATGATATTTATGTAAAGCACCTACCACGTGTTATAGGACTCTATTGCGCAAATCACTTGATAATTGACCAAATCTTATCAGCCTACTTAACTTTATCACGATTGAAGAAAACGAGAGTGGTCACTATTTACTCCAAGGGCATTTAAGAAATCATTAAGCCTAATTTGATATTAATGTGATATTAGAGCTTTTGAAGGTCTCTAAATCATCCGATTCGATGTACGAGTGAGAGTTTTGAGAATATTGGGTTAGATTAAAGTTATTCTAAAAATTCATGGTTTTGATTAAAAGTGATTCAAAATAAATTTCGTTAAAATTTTTTTATTTAAATTTTTATTAAAATGACGCACTTGTAAAGAATGATTAAACTTTCAATAATTTACTCAAAAAATTAAATCCGGTACTTCAAGATAAAACAATAATCAGAAGAATTAAAAAAAAAAAAGTTCCGTTAATAAGTTGCACATTCGTGGAACCTAGAGACAAGGTTGTGCTATCTCGTGAAGGCCATGCAAGGACGCACAAACCGACGACGCCAGCAACGCCGACACGGAGCTGCCGCCTGCGCAAGTCGAATAGAGTAATGAACGAGTGCTATACTGTAAAAAGTTCATTCACCTATACTACGACCGAAACAGGACAAAATACTTAATATCCTGATAACAATTTCGGTATAAACAGAAAAATTATACGAAATTTAGCAACTAAAAAAAATTAAATTAAAAAAAAAACTCTAATCTCATTAAATAAATAAAAATCAAAGTATTAATATGGTGCAAAGTAAAATAATCTAAAAATAAAACTTTAGCTAAAAGAGTTAAGAAAAAAGTGATGCTGAAAATGATGATGTTGACCTTCTCCATCACATACCAACAGGTTTTTTAAGACTGTCATTGTGGCGCCAATATGGCAACCAGAGGGGCGCCTTCCTACCAGTCAACATTTTTCCCCTCCCCTCTGTTCTGCCTATGACCCGGTGCAGGGTCAGTGCATATTCGGCAAGGAAACTGAATAAGCGTGGGTGAACATATTCTCTCCATCATCGTGATGGTATATTTAGTCTCAAACGTGGATATCAATTTCATTTTGGTGTTCGTGACGTGACGCCAAAGGGCGACGGTCACTTGTAAAAAGGCCAAACATATTTTAAAGCCGAAATTGTTGACACCATACAGACCTTGGCTTCGCTTTCTTAACTATTTCGAAATTGAGCGAAAGTCCTATTTTCCACTTGCCAATTATGGATAAGAAAAGCCTAATCTAGATTCCTGTAACGTGCAAGTCAAATTTGGTTTACTTTTTCTTCGATTATTTGAAATTAAAAAAAAAAAAAAGTTTTATTATTAGTAGAAGCTGACCTCGATTTATCAATGTTCTATAAAAAATAAACAGAAATAAAACCAAATAGAAGTAATTATGTCATCAAATTGAACCCGATTCAGTTCGACTGAACCCGATGCTGCAAATATTTCTAAGAATTGTAGAAAAAATTGTGGGAAAAAAACTTACATTTTTAAAAAAATGTCTTAAATTTCAATTTACTGTATAAATAATCAAAATTTTTTTTGCAGAGATAAAAATTTCAGCAGAACAATGTTTCTAAATATTTAAACTTAATTTCAGTATTTAACTTAATAAAGAGATTAATAATCTTAAACCGGGTTTTTGCAGCAAAAAAATGATCCGTGCGCGGATTACGAATACCTTAATTTCTTTTCTAAATTTAACTTGACACAAAACTATTGCTGATTTCTATTCACCTGCAGCAGCACGTGGCATTCAATTTCCATTTTTTTTATTTTCGAAAACAAATTATATTTTTATTTTGATTATCAATTACACTACATAGCAATCTAAGAGACATATTTGACGATAAGATAAACGTCTCGCTGCATTCTTTAAGAATAAACGGTCGCAAAGTGAGCTTTTGTGCAAAGCACGTGCCGTCTTTTTTCATTTTATTTGCAGTTGCGTGGGCGAAGGTGACGCTTTGGCTTTGGAATGCGAAAAATGAAAACGTGTGACCTTGTCAAGGGGCATCCCTTTGTCCTTATGTAACCCTATTCAGTATATGTGCTTGTACAACGCTTCCGTTTTTAGTCATTGTACACCGATTATGGACTTGTCGTTTCATTTTTCAAAACTAGATAATAACTAATCACATGAAAACCAGTCAGGTTTGGTTACCGATAAGAAAGTGCGGAAAAGTCAACTCTGACCCCATTATACATACATCTGAAAAGCACATCGTGACAGCCGACAGGTCCTCCAAATTTATATCCGTCCTAAAAATTGAACGAAACCAGAAATCCGGAAATATAATAAATCAATTTGTTGAATAGTTTACTTGTAACTAATAAAAGAGCAGTTGGTGGTTCAGCTGTTGTGATCATCGATGTCAATAACAGGTCTGCGCACAAGTAAATCCAGATTTCGTTGAATTGAAAGCGAGTGAAATTGTACTTATTCACCGAAACGAATTTCAATACGCGTTTATTACTGTTGTTCGTTTGTCCTTCTGCAGATTATATACAATGTATCAAAGTTTGCATTAATCTAAATAATAAAAATGTAAATTTCAATATAAGTTATCAAGTCCTTGATAATTTCAATAAAAGTTCGTTACTAAGCATCTTGAAGTTAGTAGTCAACTCTAACTGTCAAGTGACATGAGTCATGTTAATGCACTTTGGTTGAATGTAATTTAAAAAAGACAAACGGTTAGTCATTGCTAAATGTTCCAATTTCCTTCATAAGGTGATTACTGCGTTATAAGTTAAAGTAGCTTCTAGGATTGCGGGGTTGGCGAGTTTATTAGTAAGTACATTTGAGTATTATTTATGTTTGTAAAATAAACAGCAAATTATTTTTCACACTATTTTCAGAATTTAAATTTAACACAAAACGCAAATTTCATTATTTAAGTAATTCGTATGAAAATTATACAGTTAAAAATAGAATTCTCAAAACAAATAGTAATTTTTTAGTCCGGACAATGACTTTTATACCTTTAGTCCGTTCAAGGTTTATACCAGAAACAACAATTAATCATAGCAAAAACATTATACAATAATAGAAAATAACTTTCTAATATTTTACTAAGATTTTCATTCTATATTATATAGCTCTTGTTTATACGAGCTATATATATCAGGCGTCTGGAATATTTCTTTAAACATTGGAATTTGGACTTTATTTTGAGAAATATTTGTAGAATTCTAAACTTTTAAGAAATTTAAAGGTCAGTCAAATTGACGGATTACTGAAAAATAAACAAAAATTCCGCAAAACTCACTGGTTTTCCTCAATATATACTACAAAACTTTCCAAAAAAAGGTTCCACGAATAGAATTAGTTAGTTAAATCTTAATCTAACAAACTAAACAACAAAAGTTATCGTTTAACAGCTTGATAAACTATTTTATAAACATTTTTTTATTATTATTTACGTCTCGTTTTGATTCTTGCTTTTACAAATACGACAAACAAACGAACTCTTTTTATTATTATTAGGATCTTCTGACAAGTGAAAAGAGAATTACGGATTTGGGTCTTCGAAAGGAACAACACAGGTGTTCCAATCGAGGGAAAAGGGACGCGTTAAAAGAACAGCTGAGCGCGAAAACAGGTCCGTTATATGGGTCGGATGATAAATCCCCTCTCAGGGTTCTTCTCGGCAAAGCAGGACGAGGGAGGAACGCAGCTGAGCTATTTTGGTGATGGTCGACCCTTGAACATGAAGAAAAAAAGGGAAAAAAATTTAAGGCCGCTTGAAGGGCGCAAGGACATTTCGGGATTGCAATGATTATAAAAATTGTTTAAAAAAATAATGAAAGTCTTCGTTTAACCCTTTGAAGCATCAACAACTCTGGGTCTCAGAGTTTAGCTCAGTAAAACTTTCTCTTTTTCAAAAATTCTAAAACGGTTCCATTTTGCACAAAAGATAGAAAAGGCGAGGCCTTGAGCTTAGAAAGAAAGTCCATACATTGTACCATCCCCAATCACATTTTTTTTCTGAAAATGTTTTTTAAATTTTTTTTATAATTTCAAGATCAGAAATAAAAGATTTGATATTGAGAAAAAAATGATTTTTTTTTTCAGTTAGGCTAAAATTAATTAAAATTTTAAAACTATAAATATTAACTTTATCTTCAATATCACTTCAAAAAAACTCCTTTTCCAAGACATAATTAGAAGTATCTTTATTAGAAATTAAGCCTAAAGAGTGAAAATTGAAAACAAAAATTGTTGACCTAGTTTTTCTTATTTGGGTATCTTTTTATCACTGCATTCCATTTTATTTTGCTAACATTGTACTCGGGTTCACGGGTCCTTTTTTTCCAATTTCTTGAAGTTGGGTAGTCAAATTTTCAGTGTTAATGAATTAGTATATCTGGGCTACTGTGTAAATGCGTGACATGTTTGTAGGGGAACTGTAGAAACCCGAAAAGGTCTTGGCCTTTGACATGTTAGGGGACCCGGAGGGATCGACCCGGAGAGTAGGGCACTGAGGGGAGGATGATACCTGAGAAGCTGCATGCAACTAAAATTTCGCTCTTTTTTCAAGGACTCTGAAGGAACTAATCTTCGTGGCCAGTTTTTTATTTCTTTTTCTTTCTTTAAAGAGAGTTTAGTTGGCGACACCGTGGCGGCGTGAATGAGAAGGGAGAACCGTGATATATTTCGGTCCACTGGCCGGAAATGGGATATCTATTGAAATTACGCAATTCCCCCTGTTATGAGAAACGAAATTTAGAAATTTAGAATGATTTTGAGATTTAGAACCGTAAATTTTGCTAAATTGTGGCAGAAGTATATTACATTTGTCATTACAAATTACAGAATTTCGAGTTTTTGCTTGAATTTTTCGTAAAATTTATAAATTGAAGCAAAAACTGAAAATTCGAAACCAAGACCTCTTTTTAAACTTTTAACATTGCAATTTCAGGTAGAAAAATATAGTTTTAATCTCCATTTCTATTTTCATTCGACTAATTTAATACACATCTAAATTAATATTAATCATTTAAACGCGCATTATGCACTTAAAAAATTATGATAAAACCAAATGTAATGTAAGTAAATCTTCCGTAATCAATAAATTACATAACAAAACCGAAACACTAAAAAAAGCAATTCACGAAATAAATTGCAAGGGTTGAGGAATGATTGAGCGCACGTGATACATCACGCACTTGGAATGCGCGCCACCAAAACCAGTTGACGGCCAAGTTGCACTCGACGGCCGCGCGAGGGTCTGCGAATCGATCATGAGATCGGACGAAGTCCTCCTTATTGGCTCGCCGTGACAATGAAGGCTGAAGTCCACACCTACAGAGCTGCTCAGAATGACGACGGCCAAAGTAGCGGGAGGGGTGGGGTCCCGTCCCACGTCATTGCCGCGCCTTTCTCTATAAAAGTGCGGTGCGGCGCGCGCGCTCCTGCGAGTGCATCTTTTCGACCTGGCGTGTCCACTTGTTGGAACGACTGGTGTGTATGCTCCTGAGGTGTCGACCGTGCAGCCATGAAGGCTCCCACCTTTTTCGTGTTCCCGCTCGTGCTCGTGACAGTGCATGCGGCTATAACTTCCCGCCAACTGCCTCCTGTCGGCACGAGTCCACGCATTCCAATTGATAACCGCACTTCGATTGGCACCGATCGCTTCACGACGTCGGACGACGACGAGCAACGCGTGCCCGGAGTGTCCGTTGCATCAAACTGTTCACGGTGCCGCGTGCGCGAAGAGGTCATCAACCTGACCAAAGAGGCGATCAAACAACAGATTCTGAGCAAGTTGGGACTACAAAGAGCGCCCACCGGCAGCGGCAAAGTGTTGCCAAAGATCCCATCTATAACTGAACTCATCGATCAGTACGGAATGCAGAGCGATTCGCCCGCGTTCGAGCCCGGGCCCGTGTACGAGGAGGCCGAAGATGATTATCACGCGAGGACTAGAATTATCTTGACCATGGCCAAACAAGGTAAATGCTTCATTCTGCTATTTCCAAATACTTTATTGCAATTTTGCACGTAAATTTTCGCATTTTTGCATTTTCACTCTCACTTCCGCATACGAAGTTGCAGGGTCAAAATAATGCGGGTTTCTATTAAAAATGAGGGTTGGTGGGTGATTTATGATGGATATCTGTAACAAGTGGGTCAACAACGGGAAGAGTGACACCTCAATAGCGCCCCTCTGCCCCAGCTCAGGCCCAGATGGCAAGGGTGGAAGAGGGCAAACGCGCGTGCAAGTAGATCAGCTGTGCTTTCTCTAGTAAAGAGTCATCGAGAGTCAAGGTTAAACAGCTGATTGAAGTATATCTGTTGACACTGAGTTAAATTTTACAAAATTTAAAAAAAAAACTATTTTAATCAAATCAAGAATTTTTTTTCTCATCCAAATTGCAAAATGTAAATCGAAAGTGAAAAGAGTTTTAAAGAAATTTTAAAAACATTAATCGTTATAATTTTACGGAAAAAATTAATCAGACTTTACGGAGAAAAAATAAAAAACTAAGTTTATTCTACCCCGATATCATTATTTTTAGAATTTTAATGATAGTTTTAAATTACGTAAACAGTTTTCTGGATAATTTTTGTATTTTTTAATTGAAAACATACTACGATCGTTATGTAACATAATTACCACTTGTTTACATTCAAAATAAACATTTTTTTTAAATAGAAAAAAATAGCATCGATATCTATTTAATATTTTTACAATAGACCGTTGACCCAAAAGTGCAGAACAAAAGATCAAAACCAAATCAACATTCATTTATATCAGTTGTATTGTTTTGACTGGGTTGAAGTCAATTTTCTCCTAGTTGCTTTTCAGATATGTTATTTTTAGAAACGAGTCACAAGTCCCAGCTAAACCGTAAGCAACATCAAATTGTTCTAATTGCATGATTAGAATCGAGTTTGAACATTCCATCTCCCGTGCATCATTGACCAAACTAAAAAAAAAGGAAAAAAAATCGATCTGTCGCCCTTTGTCATATCAGACTAATTAACGCCGTCGCGCCGCCGACCACACCAGGTGCCGGTCTGTCTGCCATTGTGCGATGCAAACCAATTCTCTTTATAATATTTACATAATACATGTGGCGAAACATAAAAATATAAAAACAAAGCGAAAGTAATCAAAAATAACGCGTTTGCAATGCATTGGTGTATTGCAGTGAAGCATAATTTAAATATATATATTTTTTTATTTGAATTTTTTTTTAAATTAAAAAAAATAATAAAAAATAAAAAAATAAAAAAAATAAAAATGGAGTTAAATTTCATAGCGATTATGCAAACAAGGTTTTTGCATAGTATAAAGAACAAAGTTCTGTAAAACGATGGAATCAAGCTTGTATATCAAAGCACCTTTGAACCAAAGCCGAAGAAAGGTCAGTGGATGAAAAGCCTTTCACTTTCACAGGCCCACGACCCAGACGGAGTTGGAGAGCCCGCGGAAAGAAGGCGTAGGCGGGCATTACATGGCTCCCAAGGGCCACCCCGCCCACCTATTTGCTTTTGTGTATTAAGTAGATCAATCAATAATGTCGCATTCACTTCCGGCTTGACCATCGAGCATTTAGCGTGAATGCAATGCTTTGCCAACCGCATTAATGCTATAATTATTTTCTGTAATGTCTGTTTCTATGCACACTTGTGTGTGGGGCGGTGTAATCACTTTGCTCTAGACGCACGCCAGTCAATGAATCGCTCGATATGGCGCGAATTGGGAGACATTGGCCTGCATTGGTGGTAGAGAAAACTCATATTAATTGCCCTAATCGCTGCACAAGAAAGGTTTTTTACCCCGTTTTCACTCACTCTGGGATCATTGTCCACGGAGCCGACCCACTGTGCACGTCTACTGTGCGACTGGCACACTTGTGCTTCCACAAATAAAACAAGTCGTAAAAATGACTATTTATTTGTTTATTTATAAAAAATACATCACGGGTGAATAGAAAGAAAATACGCTTCCGTCTTTCAAGTGAATTTTGCACTTTGAGTTATTTGTTTACTCTTCTTTTAACAAGTTGGCATAAAATAAAGATTTCTATGAATTTCAATTTAGATTAGTTAAGATGAAAGTAAAGATGTGACCTTGTGCCTAGCAACTACCAGAAATGGATATTTTAATCACCCAATTGACCCTTTACTCACTTTTTAGCATGGTCATTACTTAAACTATTTGCATAAATCTTTTAGTTAAAGTACATTAATTTTCTTTTTTTTATTTTTAGTTCCTGCAGCATGGAATTTTGCTCCTGATTTGCATGTACAGTATTTTCCATTAGTAACTAATGGATTGGCCAACATTAATCGCGTAGTAGTAGCGAAACTATGGTTTTACGTGATACCTTCCAAAGCATCCGTCGATAGAGATACGAACATCCACGTACATCACGTGCAAACTGGTGAAAACATGCGACCAGTTCTCAGTCACTTTCGAACCAATACGATGAAATTCACCGACGTAAAAGGCGATTGGTACTGGATAGACATAAATAAACTTTTAGTGGACTGGATACATCATCCACAACGCAATCGCGGACTTGTTATCGAAGCGTTTGACAAAAACGGACGCGGTTTAATCCACGTGGACCACAGTAACGAATCACTAGTAAGTTGAAAATAAACTGTAACTGAATTTTTGTTATGACTTAGACTATTATTTGTGAATTTTGTGTTTATTAGGTGCCATACATCGAAATCCACATGACAGAGGAGAAACGGAAACGCCGCAAAAGAATGGTGGGATTGAACTGCGAAGAAAACTCAAACGAGGTACGATGTTGCCGCTATCCACTCACAGTCGACTTCGAAGAGTTCGGCTGGGATTGGATTATTGCTCCTAAAAAATACGAAGCCAATTACTGTTCTGGTGAATGCCCGTTTGTATTTCTGCAAAAATATCCACACACTCATTTAGTGCAGCAAGCCAACCGGTCGGGGTCGGCCGGGCCGTGTTGCGCGCCGCGCAAAATGTCCCCCATATCCATGCTATACTTCGACGACAACAACAACATCATTTACGGCCTCCTGCCAGGAATGGTTGTCGATAGGTGTGGTTGCACATAGACATTTAAATAACTTTTTTCTAAAACGAATTACTGTTGAGAGGTGCAGTTTTATTCACAATATAAAAGAGATTTCGGTATAACAGGAGCCTCACGCGTACAAAGGGCTAGAGGTCGCCTGTTAGATCTAGGTCAGCATTCCTAATAAGCAGAATAAACAATCAGTCACAACTTGCGACTGAACTTTCTACTCATCAAGCCGCGAGGTGGCTTTGATGAGGGCAAAAAAAATTCAAAATGGCGTTTTTTGCCCACGAAAAAGGAAGAAAACAACAAAAAAGCACAAAAAACAAACAACAAATCAAAAAAATAATAATAACAGAAAATATACAAAAAAAAAACGGAAAAAACCGTACCGTAAAACTGTGATAAATTTTTTGTATAGTGTACAATCAATTCCATTTTGCACTGAAGAACTCGTGATTGGTGAGTGATGGAAGAAAGTGAGAAAACGGCGTGGTATTTACCAAAGATGTAAGAAATTGACTCAAATAAGACGTTTTGAATAGAAAAACAAAAGAAAACATTGTTTTCCTGTTATATCCGTGAAAATGACTTGTTGCGAGCAAAAAGAAATGGTATTTTCATCATAACTGCCCCTCTTAAGTAGAAAAATTGTTGTGGTATGGTTAAATTAAGACTAACAAAAAGTACTTTAATGTCCTCATTGTCTTTTAATTTAATGTTTCATGTGCCCCACTTTATTCGGCTAATTGCAAGCATGCAAGCAAGCTTTTTTTGGTATTCTTTTATCAAAACTCTGTATAGCTTTTATCAAAAGTTATATTTTCTATTTTTAGCGGCATCTGTGATATTTGTTTTGCTCTTTCGTGAGATGGGGGGTGGAAGAGAGAGCTCGTCGATCTTTATTTCCAATTTTTTTTAGACTTTATATTTGGATTGAACATTTTTGATAACTTTGACTCTCTCGAGTTTATCGTTGAAAATGATAATGAGAGTGCAAGAGCTAACTGTTTCAAATTTAAAATTTAAGGTCTCATGTTTCGATGTTATATTTTCAGGTACCTGACAAAAAAAATTCAAAAATTGTAGAGTTTAAAAAAAAAATCAAAAAAAAAACTAAAAACTGATAAAAAAAATACATTTCTGTAGTCTTTATACCGTGATAACCAATGTGATATTGTGCCTTGCGTTCAATATTTCTATTTTAATTCTAAAAAATACAAAAAAATCGATTAATTACTTGTTTTTTTATTTAGCTGATAAACAAGGAAGGATATTATTATTAAAATTATTCTTTTTAAACTTTTTTGTATTTTTTAAAGGAGCATATTTTTGTACTGGCGTAATCTTGTTATTACATTTTAAGTTTTCATGTCTTTTTAAAAATTTCTCTCATCTTTAGAATTTTTTTTCCTCAAATTTTTGCAATCATTTTAATTGATATGCATGCAAGTACACATGCAATTCTTCATCTGTACTTTGTCTCTTCTCCTCTAATCTAATCTTTATTCAGTTCATTCAGGTCCATTCCAAGGATTTAAAAAATTAAAAAAGGAAAAAAAATTATTATTTTAATTTTTTGGTCAAATTTAGTACTTTTGATTAAACTCATAAAACATGAAATTAAACAAACATATGATGGTGCCAAAATTCACGAAAAAGATTTTTTTTCTGATTGTATAGTCTTTCATAAGAGGTACGCGTAGGAAAGAGTTTTCCCTGCAGTGCATTTTTGCTAGCACCTAAAATCAGATTGGTTTTGTGCGCTCTGCTCTGTGTTGAGTTGTGTCTCGCCGTCTCTGTCATTAATCCTATATTCAAACTAGACGCTTGGCGCGCCGTATAATGGTTGCCTTGCATGACTAAAGAACGTGTGCCACGTGGCGACAGTTTAATGACTCTTGCAATTTTACCATTAAACTGTGACCATGCGAAACTCGCGGTTTATTGACCATCCACTGCTTTCTTTATCAGAGGTCGTATTTGCGGAAAAAAGGATTCTTTTTTCACTTTTTTCTCGGACCTGATCCTTGTTTAGACGAATTGCGATTTTCTCTTCCGTTCCGTTCAGCTCTATTCCGAGTACTCTAACTTTTCTTTTTTCTTCCAACACCGAGTTTTCTATACTTTAATGCGGCGTTTAACATTATCATATCAAACAGAAAAAAGAGTTTAGGACCTTTGGCTACCATACAATATTTATTTCATTTGCATAAAATCAGATAAATAGTTTGTTTAAGTTTAATATCTCATCAAAAATTTTATAAAAACAAATCACGCGCTTTAGATTAAGCTTTTTTTGTCACCCTTTTATTTCCAAGCTTACTTTAATTTGGTAGTAATAATTAAATGAGGTGTATAAGTATGTAAGTGATGACACTGAAAGCTCACATAAATTTCCGTTAAAAAGTGATGTATAACTCGCGTTGGACATGCAAATTGTGCTTTTTGTCTGACGCCTCATTACGAATTAATCAATTTTATTTTAAAATTTTGTTCGTTAATTACTTATGTGTATTACGTACGCAGTATAAAGACGGTATAGGGTCAGTAGACCATTCGGCGTGTATACAACTTGTCTACGAAACTTCAATCTTTGTAATTATGTTGTATAAATTTAGGTGCATTAAACAATTTCAATGTTTGTGTTAAAAAAAAAGACATGTTACCATTTTTTATTAAATAAAAAATTATAATAAAAACTGTAATTTTATCTCGAGTTTCACTTATAATTTATTATAATAATAATCCTGCAATTTACTTTTAATAAAACAGTCTGCGTGAAAAGTAATGCAGATGAATGAGATTGTTGCTTAGCAATAAATTCAGTGCCAATACAATACCGGTACAACTTCGGTGTCCTAAAATTTGATTTAATGCATGATTTTTTCCCCTAATTTACTTTTATTGCTAACAGCTGACTTAAAACAAGAGAAAATAGTATTCCGGTTTACAATGAACAAGTTCAATTAATTTTCTTTTCCACTCAATTGAATTAGAGGAAGAGCTAACTCGAGTCAAGGGTGTAGGTGAAAATAAACTATTCAGTGCCATCTAATGTGTCCACATTGAAATTTATTGAATTAATGCACGAAGGAATTTTTTTGAATTTTTTTCAATATTTTTTAATCATATTTTTTCTTCACTTTTTTTTTTCCTTCCCAGACAAATTGCGAGCGTGGGTTGATGTCTGTGGTGTTGCAGAAAGGTCATCGCAACGTATAATCACAATCAAATTAGAAATTGATTGCTCTGATTCAATTGATTATAATTTTCAACGTGGAAAATTATCTTGCCTGTTATAAAAATTTTCCCGTCAATGGCGAAATTGAAAGTTATTTTATAATTTTCTGGAAACAAGCCCAGATTATTTGATTGAGGCTTTCATAAGCATTGGATATTATTTTAAGCAGTAGGAATTAAATTATATTCTGTAAGTGAAAGTAAATGAAAAGTGTAAATTTTTCATTGAAACCAATCAGGGGGCGGTTGACGTTTCGCGCCATCTAGTGGTTATTATAGAAGTGTTGCGCTGGTTACTCGGAGACCCACTTCAACAAGGAAGGAGAATATGTATGTAATATTACGAAGTTTTCCTCATTAGTTAATAATAGTTATTTTTTATATTCCTGCATCCGCATCCTCCCCTCCCTCCCACGTAAAAGTTTTTGTTTTTCTTCGCATTCACTATTATTATTATTATTTTATTTTGAAGTATTTTTTTCGTCTTTTGCATACATTTTTCAATTTTTTTAATTTTGGATATTTTTCAATTACTGAAGCATTGCTATATACTTTCTGCAATTTTTAATATATATGTTTGGATATTATCTGCAATTTTTAACACTCTTTCGCACATTTTCTGCAATTTTGATCACATTTTTGCGTTTTCCTGCAGTTTTTATAACTTTTTGCATTTTCTTCTGTAATTTTTTTAATGCACTTCTGGACATTTTCAGGAATTACTTTGGTTCATTTTTATGCAACATCTGCAATTATTGGCATATTTTTTATATTGTATTTTCTGCATTTACATAATTTCTAAATATATTTCTATAAAAACACCGCAACACAATAGAAATTGCGATTAACAATAATTCTGAATTTATTTTAATTCTCTTATAAAAGTAACATTCTTTTAATACATCATTTTCATTCATTACTCTCTGTTAATTTATTCTCTTTTCTTATCTTCTTATAGTCATCTGCACTTAACAATTTAAGTTGGGGCAACGGACCTTCACCAACTTTCGGAGTTAAAACTATAGCTATATAACCGTCAGCTTGCGGCTACCAAAACAAGAAATAGATGAAGTAGAGATAAACTTAAATTTAAAACTTAAAATGTTACCTTTTCCAGTATTAGATTCGGCAACGACACCAATCTCTCGTTTACTTCGATCAATTTCCCTTTAATACAACTACAGATCGTAAACTGCCGTCCATCACTGCGTGTAACATTACACAAGGGCGAATCTTCAGTTAACCATTGTCCTCCCTTCAAAAATCAACAAAAAAAATTTAAAAACATCATTAAATTATCAACAAAAAAAATTTTATTACCTTTTTTGATTTTCCTGACACTTTATTATCCAATCTATTTACTTTTCCTGTTACTTGAAAATCAATTTTATCTATAGGTATTTTTTCCGAAATTACTGGATGTGTCGGTGCTATACATACAACACAAATTCTGTAAAGTAATTACATAAATAATTAAATCACATCACAT
Organism: Stenotaenia linearis; assembly: GCA_034700445.1. Lineage (NCBI taxonomy): Eukaryota > Metazoa > Arthropoda > Chilopoda > Geophilomorpha > Geophilidae > Stenotaenia > Stenotaenia linearis. The sequence continues at coordinate 19,179 of JAQIXT010000038.1, read as the reverse complement.
TAACTTTGAAAATATCAGCAAGATTAACCTGTTACTGTGAAACAGTACACACTGATCGTGACTTTCTTTGCCCTTAACATCTGAAAGTAAAATTTTATTTTAATAATTTTTTATTAATAAACTTAATTATCATTCATATTAACCTGTTTTATACATAGGTGTGTAATAACGTTCACCAACCGACGGATACTTGTTGACATCCATGCTGACGTCCATGTTGAATTCGTTTCAAGATTGTCTCGTGAGATGGCTAACTTGTTTACGAAATTACTAATTCCAGTTCATTTTTGCAACTAATTACCTTTTCTATTACAGTTACGAATATCACTGACGCTATACATGCGCTGTTGCTAGTCGGTTCGGGTTCGAATATGAATATTTTTTGCATAGGAGAAATGAAGTAAGAGTAAACAGAAAATTTCTTTTGCTTCTGCGCCAAGAAAATGATAGCGAAGGTATTATCTTCTGTGATTTTGTCCGGTGATATTTGTCACCGTTCCGCTATTAATTGGTCCGAAGACAATAGGATAGCAATAATCACCGATAATGGAATGCATATTATGGTAAATTTTTAAATAATTTTTAGCCTAATTGGATTATTAATGCATTTTTGTTTTTTCTTTTAGGTACCGCAATTTAAGCCACAAAATACCGGCAAGAAACTTCAATTTTGCCGATATTTTATGTCTTCAATTACAACTATAAATCAGTTTGACGTTGAAATTGATAGGGAATTATTACACGATAAACTTACAAATAATGGAGCAAATTCGTGCAATGGTAATTGAATAAATTGTGTGGTTTAAATATTAACTGATTTTTAATTTTTTTCCAGAGGATTTCTGTAATCTGATGTTAGACCGCACTTTAAGTCCCGCAGTTGCAGCTCAACAGTCTTTTAAAGGCTTTAGAGCTGCTAAATGGTCGTGTAAAAATGCGACTTTAACTGAAAAGTGAATATCATTGTTTAATTAATTGAAAACGGGTCTGTAATAATTTTTTTCTTCAAGTTGTTTGTTAGCCTCACTAACGATGGATCATCGTTTGGAATTGCACAGCTTTATTCATGGTAGTTGGCAGCGAGTTGCTGATGTAGCTGCCATGTTTCACGTATACGTGAAAAATAGAAATTACAAAGATTGTTATCCGCCTAAATCGAATTTGAAAGAAGGGGAATTAATGTACCACCAATTTAAACAACGGACGTACATGTTAGCAGCAGTTGGTAATTTATTTGTACAATTCTTGTTAAAAATTTATAGTAATGAGAGAAAAATTTTATGATTTACAGACATGCTTTGGACAGGTATGTTTATACGATGTAAAACAGAGGGTCTGCCAATTGATTTACCTTCTGATAAGTTCACGGTTTTAATAACGTTAATGAAAAGTGGTCATATTGTTTTATGGAAAGTGCTACCTACAATTATAACAGAGTAAAATTTGATTTTTATAATATTAAGGTTTTAAATATAATTTTTTAAAATTTAAATTTTTTTTAGTTCAGCTGTTGATGTATTAACAATTATAGATTCAGAATTAAAACTGATGACTTGTGCAACTTGGCAGCAGTTAGATGATAAATCAGGTTTTAAATAATTTTTTTTTTAAAAAAAAAAAGGTGAATTTAATTTTCCTAATTTCTCTTTAGGATTACTCATTGTTGGTAGTAATGAAGGAAAAATTCGAGTATTTTACATAATGGTGAACTGGATGGCTAAAACTGCAGCAGTTAATGTAAAAATTGTTGGAACTGCAATGATTTGGCAATACGCGGACGAGATTTCTATCGACGAACTGGGACTTCAAAAGGTTTATTTACCTCGCATGAATTAAATAACATAAATAACATAAATAACAAATTTCTGTATTCGTTCTGTAAAGGTGTCGGATAATTTGTATCACGTGCTTGCAGCAAAAGGAAGTTATCTTCAGGGAAGCACAATAGAAGTAAAAGATGAAGGGCTGACTGTAAAGTTTTCATCATTTTGCGTTGGTGCTAACATGTTACAAATAACAGGTTTGACTTAAAAAATCAAAATTTAATTTAATTTCATAAAATTATCGTTTTTAGGTATTTGTCAAATTTCTGATGGTTTCACGATAACTTCAGCTGATGGCATAATGCAGTTTATAACGTTTGAATTGATCGAACAGGGTAATTTGGATTTTTATCATTCGTATGTGATTTTATGTGTTTTAATTTTTCGACTTTTTAAGGTTTAAAATTGAGTCAACAGATTGTAACATTTGAAGGATCGACTTCGTCTGAAAAATCTTTTATGGGCATTGCCAAATCACCATCCGACGTTTTCATTTGTACTGTTGGAAGAGAAAAGGGTTATTTCGATCATTTAGCCAATAAACGACCAATAGAGGTATAATAATAATAAGAATATTAGTAATACTTTTTATTATTTTTTTTTTTTTAGAATTTTTTAAAATTTCAGATTCGCTTCTCTACGACCGCTCAAATTAATGATGCAATTAAAATAATGTCGTCTGGTAGCGAGTCGGATGACTTGGCTGCCATTCACGACGTTCTGGAACATATCCGTATCTCGATTTTAAATGACGGAATTCTACCGGAAGAAATAAATCAATTAATATCATGCGACGAAAACGAAGTTTCGAATTTCTCATTAATGTTACGAAGGTTGACATTGTTTTTTTTTCAAGTCAACTTTTGGATGATTTTAACTTTATTTTCTCATTAGATGGTGGTTAAAATGGATTTTAAGCAATAATTCAACGTCTGAGAAGTCAGCTAACTATATGGTAATATTTTTCAGCGTGTTACGATTAATCGTTTAATTTTTTTTTTTTTTTTTTTTTTGTGGGGTAGGAAAGGGTTATAGCGAGTGAAGAAATTTTAGTTAAACGTAATTTACTGGGAATGTTAGAGTCATCATTTCTGGATGATGCAACGGAAGATGAGTTTTGTAGAGTCATGCTGATAGCTTGCCAATGGTTAAAAGTGAGGTCTGATCTGAACGACGAAGAAGTAAATTGCGTGAATAAGATGTTGAATAAGAAAATTGTCAAGGCTTTTGCATCTGAGCACGGGATTTATGAAAAATGCCCAGTCTGTCGAGAAAATATCCTTTCGTGCCATTTTTCTTAAATTTTATACAAAAAATGAAATTGAATTTTTTTTTCTCAACTTGCACAAATGTTTTTGTAGATAGCATTACACACGTGGCGTGTTCGCAGGACCATTCATTCGGTAAGATAAGTTAAGAGTTAAATTAATTAATTCGAAGTTAAGTAAGAATTAGTTTCTCTTGTTTTTGAATGAAATTTTGAAATTTGATTTAAAAAATGAAAATCTGAAATTTTGAAATTTTGAAATTTGGCAAAAAAATTTAATTTTAAATTTGAAAATTTGACAAAAAATGAAATTTTGAAATTAAAGTATTCAAAATACTCAATACCAATTTTTTTTATTTTTTTTTATTTTTTGTTATTTAGCTCGATGTAGTTTAACCTTGTGCATCTGCGACCAAGAATATCATACTTGTGTCAACTGTGGAGTATTCGCCAAACACATAGGTAATAACCAATAATTATTACGTAACAGATTTAAAAAAAAAAAGTAAAGTCGTGATATTCATTTTTCAATTGGGGGAAAAAAACCTGATTACTCAAAACAAAAACAAAAAAAAATTAAAAATACTTCTTGCCAACTTCAGATAACAGAATCAAATTACGAGATAATAAAATTTCAAGATTATAGAATTCCAAGAAATATTCATAATGGGGAAAACCCATTACAAATACAGTTACTTGAACTCGAACTAAATACAGTATAAAAATTAGCAACTAAGAAATTCGTGCAACTTTTATCTCCTGATATTAATTGCATTCTGCATTATCAGATGTTTACCTTCATCTTCAAGTTTGAGTTTCAACTAATTAAATCAAAAAATGAAGAAAAAAAAACATTTATTTATAATTTTATACAAAAAACTGATGTTTATTCTTGAAAATAGCATCTTCGCAAGACTAGATAGAGTAAGTTAAGTAGAAAAATAGCGAGGATATCCTTATGGGATGTGAGTGGGACCACCATCTGTCACTGATGGTTATCGCAACTCTGTTGATAGAACACGGCACCACTTAATTGCATCCCTGCCAATGGCATGACAACAGGATTGAAAATCAATGTCGTAATTCTATATTGGAAAAAGTCCTGTCGTCTTTCTTTTCCCTCCTTTTCTCACGCTAAAATGAGAAGTGAATAAAATGATTGTGTCACTTTTGATTTGCAGTTGAGAAATCACGATGCATTTTCTGCGACGGAGAGTTGAAGGCGGTTTGAAGACGTCAATTAGTGAATTAAATGAAGAAAAATTATCATTTTGTATTCATTATATAAAATATCAATTTACAGGAATTTTGTATTAAATAATTTGTACGAAAAATGTATATAAATGTAAATAAATAATTAAATAAATAAATAAATAATGGAATAAATAAAAAGTAAAATTTTTTTTTCTTTTTTGCTTCGATTTAAAGGTTGAGTGAATTTTCAATGAAGTTTGGTGTTGGGATAATTAGTCTGGAGTTTCGTTCTTCCATATTGACACCGTTGACACTGGGCGGCGTGCCAACACTCGGATGGTCTGCTGAGAAGCCAATATCGCAGGCGGGGCTTTCTTCCAGTTTACAGCTTATAAACTCCGATCGGAACCCGTCTTCAACCGACGTCTGGGGCGGAATCAACAAGTGGGGCGACGAACATTGACCGTATAAAATATCGCACGGAGGACTGACGTAATTTTCGTTGGCGGCGTAATTGTAAGAGGCGTCACAGGGCACTTGGAAGGACGACGTCTGAGTCGGCTGGATGTTACCGGCCACCAAGTTCGTCGTTGCTTGCGATAACCCGCACGTTAAGGTTCTGGTGAACTCGCTCGAATCCATCGCTTGTCCCGAATGAAGCGTCGCTGACAACGCAGCGATGTAATTTCGGGCTAAACGAAGAGTTTCGATTTTTGATAGTTTTTGCGGTTTACACGTAAGAGGCACACATCTGGAATAAGAAATTGAAGAAAACGTTATTTCAGTTAGTCTAATTAAAATTTTATTTCTAAATCTAAATTTTATTAGGTAAATATGCAAATATCTATGAATTAAGTAACCTCTATTAAATTTGTGAGTAATTTATACTAGGTACCAAACGAAAAAAAGGACTTTTCTAACCTTCTTAAATTATCTAAAGCTGCATTTAATCCATGCATTCGATTGCGTTCGCGGGCATTAGCTTTATATCGTCGTATTCGTAATTTAACTGGTTTTCGAGTCGATTTTTTTTCTCTAAAAGTAGGATTCAACCGATAAATTAAATAAAAGGTAAACAAAACTTAATTAAACAAATAAAAAATGATTACTTGATTAACACGTATTAATTAATCTAATTAACATCCTTCAATTTAGTTTCAGATCCAAATCCAAAAATAAAACAAAACACAAAAAAAAACAAAAACAAAAAAAACCTGAAAACAACGTCCGGATCATCCGAAGAGATTTCGTCGGCTTCCAACAGTTCCTCGGCCATAATATAGTTCAAATTAGCAACACTTGTCCTGGTGGGCATCCGAAAAGCGTTGCTACCCCTGATAAAAACTTGGAAATCGAACTTCACCCACGAGCACTACAGCCGCATCAATTTACCATCGCGCTTAAATCCGAGGCTTAGTTGGCTTGAAACTTTGAAAAAAAGACTTTCTAAGACTTTGTAATCCCGTGCTTGGTTTGTTGACGAACCAGCACAACTACCTGGCTTGCACTAAGGCGTCCTTTCGTTTTATATGGAGTGGCGCGTGGCTTATTGTCATGGTAATGGGCATTGACTGCAGCGCCTCCGTCGACCACGTGCCAGCATCTGGCCGGGGACTCGCGCCCAGCTGCCGTAATTGTTCGTCGTGTGGGTCGCCACATCTGCTTAGGGGGAGAAGAAAAGTTCACACCGGGCTCAATCTTTTCGATTTGGATAGCGCACGCTGGGAGTCCAAGCTTGGTTTTCAGTATTGATTTGAAAGAGCTCGCTGTAACTGGGGTCCACGACGAGTTTATTCGAATGAGGGAAAAAAAATCATTAAATTTTTTTCCTTTTTTTTTTGGTTTGTTTGGTTTTATATTTAAAAATTTTTTTTTTTTTTAAAGTTTTTCGATATTGTTGAAAGTTGAAATTGATTTTCTGTTATTTGAGTTAGAGGAGTTGTTGTGTAATTAGGAAATTGCTAATCCGCGAGATTACTGGCTGCGGGCGATTTGTCGGAGGGTTGTGACACGTGGCAATCACAATGGGAAAGGACCCACAATCCACTTTACAATCAAATCCCACGTTTGCTTGTTATTCACATGGAATAAATTAATACTCATTACAAGAGCTTTGCTCATACAGCTGCAAATTTGTTAAGTGTTTTGTTTTGTCGGACGCGTGATTTATACACTGGTTTTTGTTTGTTTATTTTATTCTCTCCTGCCAATCGGTGATTCGATTCTATCATTTAATTTATACGCCTCTAGTTCGGGTTTTATTATGTGGGAAAATGAGGTGCACGACTGGGCCCGGTTCTGTTGAGGTCAGGGGTAAATCCAATGAAGGGGTAAGCTATAAGGGAGAAGTAATAACTTTACCTCATAATGTGGCAGATGAGATTCACACGCCAGACGGAGTGGTTCGAGTCTGAAAGAGCCATTTGGTCAATTTGTTGTCCCTGGTCCCCAAATTGGTTCTTCTCTCATAATGATAAGAACCTTACTCCCCTACAATGAGTGATCTATCTTTAGACAGATTGAACCCAAATAAATAAAATCAGACTTGCCGTTAATCACTATTCTTAATCAATATACAGTAGTTTTATTTGAACAAAATATGCAGTTTGCACAAATTGTTTTACCAATTACTGAATTTCAAAGTGAATTGAAATGAAAAGTGCAAATCAATGTGTTTTTATTGAATTTTTCATTTATTTAAAATAAATTAATTATAATTATTTTTAAAATTTAATTTTTCAATCAACCAAACTTTAAAAAAAAAATACATTAAAATTTTTAATGATTTTAAAAAACATTAAAATTTTTATTGATCGAAATTAAACTGAAAATCCGAAAATTAAAATTCCATCTCGAAAGATAAACATAAACGTAACATTTCCCACCACAAATCAATGTCACACTAAAGACAAAAGCCCTTTATTAATACTCCAAGGTACACAACAAAAAAGAAATAATAATCACCAGCAGAAGCGCCGTTTCCCAGCGAACGCAGCGCCGCGCAATGATCGCCGCCCACAATTTTCATCTGGATGCGGGAGCGAGAGAGAGCAACGTCGGCTCGCGGTGATCGGCGTTTCTAGAAGAGAAAAGACTGGCTGCTTGGGTATTCGAAGAATCTCGGCGCTAGGCCTATTTGCTTGTGGTTTGCTTTCTGCAATATGGCAAGGAAATATGCAGTCGAGACGTGAAAAATGCACTGGATTTTCATTGGATTATTGCTGATCTATTATGAAGCCGCTTGCATCGGAGCTCATCAATTCAAACGAGGTGAGTGGCGACCAGAAAAACCTTTCCTAACGATTCATTTCGCGAGATACGTCAACCCGACGGCCATCCCCTCGGAGGAAAACGGTCGGAACGCGGGGAAAAAATTCGAAACGACGTTTTTGTCGCGCACGAAACGCGTGTTAACGGCTTTTGGTGAAGCAGCAATGGCGAAGTAAAGAGAAAGCCGAAACCCGGGTTGCGATTTTTGCAAAGACCCTGGCAGATTGAGTGAGAGAAAGAGCAAGGAACCCACCTCGGTTAGACGGTAGAGATCGATAGACTTGGAAAGGGAATGGATCTTTCCTTTAGCAGCTTCAACTCGAGGCTTGAGCTCCCATTCAAGTTGGTGGCAGTTAGATTGTGATTATATATTCTCTCTGGCTAAGGTGTTGGCAAATGGAGTCTTCATAAGGGCTTAGAATGACATGTTTTTTGCATATTTTGTTAGATGTTTGAATTTATAAGTTTTTGTGCGTTGAGATTACAAGTTAGGGGTGTGTTGGTGTCAGATTTCCATTTTGCTTTTTGTTTTTTTTTGTAAAGGAAAATGATGAAATTGGGTTTTTATTGGATTTCTCTGAAGTTTTTGGATTTGAATGGAATATTTTTTTATTTTTTTATTTTTGTTTTGTAATTTTAATGTTTTTTTTCTCATTTTCTAAGGTTTTTGTTGTGGATGCAGGGAATGCTATAAATAACCAGTTGCATGATCTGGAGAAATGCAATTACAGTTGAGCGCTGATTATCCGAACTCCGATAATCCTCATGTCTGATTATCTAGGAGGATTTTATTAAAAAGGGAATTCTGGAGGAGTATGATGCTATTGTTATTTAGATTGGAAAGAAATACAATCTTGTTATAACGAACTCCAAGAAATCGTTAAATAATTTTGTTTTAACGAGATTCATGACCCTATGGACCTTCTACGGAAAATGTTGAGGTTTAAACTTGATTAAATTTATATTTACAGTTGATTGTAAATATTGAGTAAATATATTAATATTAGAGAGTTTGCGGAAAACAAAATTTATGTCTTATAACTTATAAATGTCGGATTTATAATTTATAAATTACTAATTCTGTTCTCCGAAAACTCTATTGATAAATTTGATTAAATATATGTTTACAATTGATTGTAAATATTGAGTAAATCCATTAATATTGATAAATATGAATTAAATATATATTATAAACATATAATAAATGTAATATTTATCAAAATTGTGAAGTGATACTTTTAAACTGATTTATATAATTATAAATATGAATTAAATTGTTACTTTTACAATAGATTTATTAAAGTTTAACGATCAATAAATTTTATTTTTTTCCAATGATTATTATTGATTTTATTTTTGTTTGAAAAATTGTTCCGGAAGCCAAATGGACACAAGTTCGTTATACCGAGTCCAGCTAATCAACGCTCTCCTGTATTATAATTTACAGAAAACTAACTACAGGTTTTAAATCCAACTTTGAAATTCAAAAAATTGCCAATTAGACTTCCTGTTTTTCTTATATTGAAGTTAGTAGTTGTATCTTGGCAATTGCTATGGCTTTTATTTACTTTCCAGGGGTTTTGAAAGGTCTCTTTGCTGTATAACTATTTTAATATAATCCTACGTATGAGGATTGAAAGGATTCATTAAGTTGTTTGCTGGGATGCATTCAAGTAGGAAACTGATTACTTTGAAAATTTGTTAATTTTCTTATAGTAGAGTAATAAATTAATTAAAGTTGATTATTCTAGGTGCATAAGATGCTAATTGAAGAGTATAATTTAATAAAAAGGGGTGAAAAAATGTTGTAATTAGAAGCTAGCACATGTAAGATACCATGTGACACAGTGTTAAGCACCGTGACCTCTTTGGCAGAGCAATAAATTTATGGAAACAACTACTAATAAATATTGTAGGTGGGATTGATTGTGAGGTATGAGGTCTTAATTGCTAATTATTAGGTGTTTATTGTTATATTTTGGGTTTATTATAATGGGAAAATAAATTTAAAATTGTTTTTGTTAATATTTTTATGCATTATTAAGTAATTTTCAAAAGTAATAGGGAATTAGGCCTAAAAGTAAGTGGCATAAAATATTAATCAAAAATGTAAAAAACATAAAATTAAGCCTTATTATAGTTTTTTCATCAAGAAATTGATTTTTTCAACAGAAAATCACATGAAAATGAGAAAATTTGTGACTTATTTGAAAAACCCATAAAATGATGACGTCCCCACTGATTTTCTCCCCCATTCTATCAAGTATCAAGATGAACATGATGAGTATTCATATACTGTAAATCTAGGGCTATCTAACACCATCTTGAGCCTGATTTAACACTCGCACTTTATTTTGATCTTGCAATATTTAATGAGCTGAATTTGTATTCGTTGCACATTCCTTCAAGGTGCTTAACATTCTACGCAACATGTGCTGCACCACGTTTCTCTGGTGCGTCTTAGTATAGGCTTGAATGAGTTTTTACCGTTCGCAATTGTGTCATCACAAGCGAATAGTGTGATGAAATACGACGAGATGCAAATGCGGGAAAATCATTAAGAGTGTTTAGTACTAATCTATGTATTATTTAGTTATTTATTTTAGAAGTGATGAAATGTTGTTTTCGAGAGATTTTTCTAATTGTTTGTTGGTTGCGTGATGGGGGGCGGGGGGGGGGGGGTCTGTTGGTTGGAAGAAATTTATGGAATTTTGTGATTTTTTTAAGATTTTAAGATTTTAATGAAAGGAAATAATAGAAGTGAAGGGAAATTTAGAAAATGTTGAGTTAAAGTTGATGTTTGGTCGAATCAATGTGATTTTTGGAGGTTTTAGGATTGATCGGTGGAATTTTTCTAAAAAATGTTGGATCGGATTAATTGGATCAAAATTTTGGATCTGAAAAATGAAAATCTTGGAGGTTGGGTTTATTTTTTTAATTTTTATTTTTGGATAGATTGTGGGTGGTTTTTGATTTGATACTAGAAACCTTTTTAGAATTGAAACTTAAGATCGGATTTGATAGAAAGTTCTTAAAAACTGAGGATTAATATATTGGATTACTCAAAGGATTTGATTGAAATCGGATATATTTGGTATTGATTGAAATTGGATGATTTTCGGAAAAGATCAATAGAGTATAGGAACTTTATTTAATGGCTTTCCTAAAGTAGCCACGTTCTCCCATTGGAACAAATGTTAACTTTAATTCCTAAATATATTCAACTGCAGTTTGAATTTTATATTGATTTTTTTAAATAAATAAAGTGTAAAATTTGAAATGCTTCTGTTTTTGTAATTTTTTGTGGACTCACAAAATGTTTACAAAACTGACATTCAAAACTGGAAAAAGTTGATCATATCTTTCAACTTACGTACGATAAATAAAAGCAGCAAAATAAATGTGATTTATGTTGCGCAACAAACGTAGAAAAAAAATGTCAGCGAAGAAACTAAGAATTAACTGTAATTCAGGAATTAAGTTAATATTGGCTCCTGTGGAGAAAAAAATCCAACATGGAGGGTCTTTTTTATTTTATTTATAAAAATTAGCATTCAAATTTTCAAATTCAGACTCTTAAAAGGTCTAAATTTTAGACACTTTTATCTAAAATAAATTTTATCATTTAAATTTGTATGGAAAAAATTAAAATTAAGTGTAAATAAATCAAAAATTTTAAAAAAATGTGATTTTAATCAATCCTGTTAAAAATTCAAACTCATAGACAGAAAAGCCGTTCATTGACCACAATGACGCACAAAGGTGGGAAACGGAGTGATGAAAATCCGTTACAGGTGACTCATTATAAAACCCACCCATACGTATCTGCAGGTAAAACATCTGAAAACAGATGGAGCCGACCATCCTGGCGCCCATTATTGATTACTCGAATATATATAGGAGACGTGAAATGTTGTTAGTCCCACTTACTCCGCATCAATTCCTTCTTTCATCTGGCGCCATTTGCGCCCAAGCCCGAAGGGAGGGACAAATATAAAATATGATTAATAATATGAAAAATCCGTGTAAATGATGAACAACTGGAAATATCGAAGTGGGAAATAGAAATGACGTTAGTGCGCATGACCTGAATTGACATGTGTAAGCAAAAGGTCGGAAATGTGATTTATGCGCTGCGATGCTGGTTAATGGTAGTTGTTAATTGTTTGAATTGTGTCGTAATTTCTATGATTTATTTTCGATTTTGATGCGAATTTATTTCTGCAATTTTATTTAAGGAATGGGAATCAATTTGGTGGGAAAAATGAGTGATTAATGGAGTGTTTTGTTCATTAATAAATTGAATGATGTTTTTTTTTGCGTCTTATTTTCTCGAAATTGACATTTAGTAAATTAATTTTTCAGGACAATGTATTGATTTATTATGCAGTGAAGGGAATTGAAAAAATGTTTTGATGCAGATTTGGTATGGATTTTGTTTTGGAGGTATGAATTTGAAAGTTAGGGGTGGGGGGTGGGGTGATGGTTATATATTTACTGGAGTCTTTGTTGTTGTATTTTTGTTGAGTTAAATGTTAATATTCGTTTTTTTTTTATGGAAATGGAAGAGTATTTTTTTTTTATATTAAAAAAATCAATTTTTTCACTTTTATAATTTTGTATTTGGATAAAGTGGGAAAATGAGAGATATTTTTAAAAATGGGGTCCTAATTTGTGGTAAATAAAGGAATTATATTATTTAAAAGAATAATATAATGAGGGGTCTGACATCTGGGAAAACCTGGGCGAAAGGGCAAATAAATCTCTTTTAGTTCCCAAAAAAATCACAAAAATCGCAAAGAAATCTCACAAATCTGAAAAATGGTTAATCTGATCACGTCAACTATAAAAATATCTATAAATCTGCAAAAATCTGCAAAAAATCTGCAAAAAATCTCAAAAATCTTACAAATCTTCAAAGAAAATCTCAAAAATCTTAGAAATCCTCACAACAAATCTCAAAAATCTTAGAAATCCTCACAACAAATCTCAAATCACTAAAAATCTTTCAGATTTATAAATCTGGGTGACAACTTAATCGGAAAATAAGTTCTACTTATACATTAAAGGGCATAATGTCTGCCTCTAACATTAGCCCACTCACAATAGGAAGTCAGGGGCACCCTTCCTGACAGTAAAGACCAAAACGAAAGTATTGGCATCACAGTTAATGTTGCTGGAAACAACAGCCCCAAATTCGATAAAATACTGAAAATCCTCTTTAGTGTTTTTGTATTATGCAAGTCTTGCGTTGTAAACAAGAAAAACCAACTCTTGTTATTCCACGAACTTTCGAGTAGTTTATGGTTAGTTTAATGCTGGTGGAGTGCGTGGCTTCGAGTGAACACAAAAGAGGCTTAGTGGAAGACCTTTGCCACCTTCCATGGAATTTGCCTATGGGGAGAAGGCTGTCCATGTCAAGAATTGCAGTTGTATACGACGTGCAAACTTGACACTTGGGAAGACTGGTTGACTGGCTGTATTGCTTTCTCTTGTCACGGAGCTACTGTTTGCCTTTTCTTGTTTCTAATGTTTTGATTAGGTTTAAATATGTGGATAAAGTTGACTGTTGGAGGTGTTTAACAGTTGTTTTTAATGGGGAATTATAATTTTAATTTGACCATTGCATTTTTATTGGTTTTTTATAGTGCTATTGTTTTAATAGACTTGTTGAAGGCGGATTTTTGAGATTGGATTTGACTAAAGGCCGGTTGCACCAATGCGAGTTAAATTTAACTGTAGTTTAATCGTGGCTTCGAACTTAGTTTAATCAAATTGATGTTTAACCAATCAGATTTAAAATGAAAGTAAGGTTTAAAATTTAATCGGTGAAAATGGCCAGTTAAAAATTTAATCTGCTGTTAGGCCTATCACTTGATTCCCTGAATAATTCAATCATAGGATGAATTCCACCCAATCGCAATCATTGTTACAAAAGTTGAATGGTGTAACAGAGTTCCGTTAACCGGAGTTTTAGTCCAGAGTTTATCTTAACTATAGGTTGCATAAACCTGAATTTGACAATTTTTTGGTGCAGTCAGCTCTAAATTGAAGGAATTGTGGATTAGCTGGAAATGATGGCGAGTTCTGAGAAGTAAAAGTAAGATGAAGATTTCAGGAAGTGCTGGATGTGATTGAGAAATCTGAGAGGAATGAGAATGAGACAATTTTGGAATTATCAGAAACAAGGTGAACATTCTAGGAAAGAATCAGAAGATTTAAGGAAATTGAAAAAAATAATCATTAAATTTTGAAATGGGTTAGAAAATTTGGAAAATGTTGAAAGTTATAAAAAGCAATGGAAAATAACAAGTCATTTGAAATAAGCAATTTTCCAATGTTGATTGCTCACTTTCAGCTTCCCATTGGTTGTTGCCCAATTATTTTGAACTCTGTAACGTAGGGATGAGCAGTCTTCTATAACAATCGGTAGTCGTTAGGGATTTTCCATCTTCCTCGCTTCTACTAATCTTCAATACAGGAAACCATTAATCTTTTATTATATTTTTGAATATTATTTAACTCTACTACACAAACCATCAATAATTAATGTTTTCCTTCTGATTCCTACAACTCCAATATCTATTAATGACTTTTTTCCATTTTTAAGTAACAAACAGTTTAAATATACATGTAATAAATATTTATAACTTTACTACACAAAACTTTGAATAATTGCAGATTTCATCTTTATTTACTCATACTTTAATCGATTAAAATTAAACTTTTATTTCCACTCCCTTTTCCTCAATAATTTATAGCAAACTAATAAAATGCAAGTTATAAATATAAAATATAAAGCAAATGACCAACATTCTCAGTACTTATACTCAACTACTCTCTTTTATGTCGACAGACTGTCTGACTGCCATTATTCCTAGATTGATTCACTCTGTAGCATTAAAAGAAGTGCTTTAAATGATTAATCAAAAAATGATACAAAGCTATAAAAATACAAGCTTGGGCTCATCATCATTTAATATAATTTACCAACACTTTACCAACACTTACTAAATCTTTAAGGCATTTTTGAAAGCTATTTTGCACACTGTGACAGGATCAGCTGTGTCGAAATTAATCCCTGATGTCACACTTGTCATTCTGCACTGTTTTGCTTCTATTTTTTATTTAGGCATTGAAGTAGGAGGAAATGAAAATAACTCTTTGTTTCAGAGTCTTAATTTCGGTTTGATTTTCATAAATATTTATAGTGATTTATAGAATTGCAATATTGAATAGCTGCTCAGTTTTCATAAGGGAGAATGATCAATGGAAACAGTTTTAATTCTAGTAATTCCATTCTATGACTTTCTAACTGGAATTTCTTTCTTTGTGATTATGTTTTATCATTATTGTAGTGTGGTTTCTTGGGGTGGTATTCATAAAAACTAGCCTAAGTTTTTGCTTAAGTCAAAACTTGAGAATTTCATACGCAAAATCGTAAGTAAAATTTTAGTTGTATTCTTGTGTAAATATTTGCATAAGTAAAGTTTTCTATGGGAAAAAAACAATTTTTAGGAAAATGCTTAAATAACCTTTTTTTTTTTTTACTTCAGACTTTGCGTTGAAATTCTTTCGTGAATACCAACTTTTGCTTAGCATTATCTTACGTCAAAAAATGATTGTAAGTTGCATTTGTGAATACCAGCCCTGGTATATCTCTTGTATTAATGCACTCTTCTGTAAGCTCCTCCAGCTAGCACTAATTTGGGGTCTACTAATCTTAGGCCTGGCAGACTAATACCAACTACCTCCGGTCACTGGAGGGGCAAAGGGATGCAACTGACCACTGCACTATAAAGATCACGTAACGTAGCTGGGAGACCAGCCCTTTGAGGGATTAACAGCTCCAGCCTCTCCAAGGACATAAATCCCTACAACCGTGCCTCATTCTAACTCCTTGCAAGGAACGCTGCAAGGAATTCTGCAGAAACTTCATCTTAATTATTCACAATACTGTACATTTTGCAGATTTCTTTTATAACTGTTGCACTACTGCAGAGAACAAAACTTAAGTCTTATAACTTATAAATTTCATGTTCTTTAGAGAGTTTGCGGAAAACAAAACTTATGTCTTATAACTTATAAATTCCATGTTAATTGTAAGTTATATTTGCAATTAACATGGAATTTCTAAGTTATAAAACATAAGTTTTATTCTCCGCAAACTCTCTAATTGATATTACAATGTCTGTTAAAACATTACGAATAATTTCCATCTTTAGAGGAAAATTGCAGTAAAAGCTCACCCTGAAAATGCGCTTTCCTGCGCATAATGCCGACGTAACGGTTCTCTGCAAAGTTTATTCTGGTAAACGAGTTAGCGCGCGTGTTAATGGAAGGACCTTGTTGACATTAATAATTAACTAATTATAGAATTTTGGGTCCATTTAAGGTACGAGATGTGGATTAGGAAAGTTAATGGGAGAAGTTGGATGAATACGGTATTTTTCTTTATAGACGGTTGCCATTTTAGGGTTTACAAAGTGCGTTTAAGTGGCATTTGTTTTGTTTTCTTCTAGCTATGATGATGCAACGGGGATGTTGGAGGTCAATTTAGTATGGATGAGTTGGTTTGCTAGGAATAAAGGATTTTTGTTGTGGAGTTGAAGGAGAAATGATTTTTAATGAATATTGCAATGGAAATTGTAGTTTTATGTCTTTGTTTGTCTGAATTATTGAAGGTGAAACAAGAAAACATGGATAAATGTCTGGAATTACAATTTTTGATGTTTTAAAGTTTGGAATTTGGTGTTGTGAGATAAATCATGCAGTTTGTTGTCTAGGAGATTGGGGGAGGTTGGGAATTAAGACTAAACATACAAACTGACAGGGAAATTATTGAGGAAGTGTTTGCTTGGAGGGGTGTTGTCAGTGTTGTTGTCTTGACTTTGTTTAAAGTGATCAAGAATATTGATTTTTTTTTTATGATTGGAACTTAGGTGAGGTTTGTTTATTTGTGTGAAAATATTAATTTTTAATTATTGAGGTACGGGTTTTCCGTATTGAAGTTTTTCGAAATGTATTCCGAATTGTTGCCGGAATCTTTTAGTTCGGAAATTTTTTTTTCATGCGGAAACTTCAGGGAATCAGTTTTCCGGAATTTTACAATCCAGGAAAATTTCCGGAATCCGGAATTTTCTAGAATTTTAACATCTCTAAAATTTTCCGGAATCAATTTTTCGGAATCTTTTCATTTGAAAAAATTCTTGCTGAAAAAAATTCCGGAATTCCGGAGTTTCAGAACCTTTGCACTCGGAAAGCTCCAAAAAATCTTTCTTCCCACATCAACTGCATCAACACAGACCAAAACCCCCAGAAATTTAAACACACAAAACAGTTTATCAAGCACAACAATAGCAATTTCAAGTTTTACTTTAAATATTAAAAAAAACGCAATGATGGCAGTTCGCTGCATTACATTATAACCAAATAGGTTTTTTCACTCTTAAAGCGGAGAGAGGTTCATATGGAGACTAGGTGTGTTGCCAAATGAATTGTTCCGTAGTTTTACGAGCACTTTGATGTCACAGCTCATATCAGGCAACGCTTATTGGTTAAAAGCTAGTTTGAAGGAAGGACATGAAAATCTTTTATCATCTCTTTTCATCGCTCCCACTTGCAAACAAGCTGGCTTGTTGTATATGGATAGGATAGGCTTAGTTTAATGTCACGCACAAATGGACAATTTGGGAACTGCATTCAACAACTATACTCGAATGCTTCTTAGCGAATCAATATTTACCTTTTGTTTCCGACTCGAAATACATTTTTCCATTTACTTGTTTGTGTATGTTTTGTCTTAGTTTTGAGATTTACTCAGTTTTTTGAATGCATTGACTAAGGTAAGAATAGAAGGAAAATATTATGTTAAACTTTAATACTTTGATAGAATAATAGTGTTTAGAGTGGAAATTTTACGTGAGATTTGGATGTACAAAAACAAATTTCATGCTTTCACACCTGCTTGTTTTTGTCGTTACCGCAGTTAAAGCTGCAGATTACTCGTGCAGAGTACTCTGAACCGGTCGGATCCAAAAAAGTTTTGCAGCCATCAGGCGAGAGAATCGGGACAGGTGTCCCGTTTTTTGTAGTATGTAGATGCAGTAGACTTTTGATTATCACTTATAATACCACGAGTGAACGGAAGATTATCGCTGTAATCCTGTATTATCAGTGTAGGTCTGATTGGTCAATTCAAACATTTCTCGGCTTCCGATTGGCCGACGTTTGATGACGTTTGATGAGTGGTATAATCAGTGAAATTAGGTTTCAAAATTTTCTAAAGCGGCTACATTTTTGTTTCAGTAGGTGGGTTCATAAGATTATTTAAACATGTTTAAGCCATGTTTAAACTTTTTTCTTCTTTAAATTACACTGAAATACATTGTAAAAAATGTTTAAACACGGCTTAAACATGTTTAAATGATTTTATGAACCTGCCTACTGTTTTAAAGATGACCAAACATGTCTCTCCCATGTCTCTGATGTGTCTGAGAGATTTATTGTGGCTTCGTTGGCTTCTTAAAAGCAATCCTTGAATCCATTGCTAGAGTAATGATGCAGGAAATTTGTTTCTTTGTTTTTCTCTTTACTTTAAATATATGTTTGAGTATTTTTATACAAACTGCATATAATTTTGTTGTTTATGCACATTTATTATCATAATTCCAAATTGGCAGATTGTCCGGGAAATCGATTATCCGTAACATAGCCATTCCCGGCTGCCCTGGATAATCGAGAGTTGACTACATATAAATTTATCATTAGAGCTGTTTCTGCGAGTGTTTGTGCTAGCCTTGGGATTGAAGTTAGTTTGTTTAGCCAAAAGAAGGACAACATTCCAGTTTAGGAACTAAATTAAATCGAATTTATTCATCATGTTTACAATGTTATTATTGCATTCAGAGTTAACAACTGTTGTTTGATCAAAATGCAAATGCTACAACTTGATGTTATTCAAGTTATTAATATTTCTTAATTAACAAACCATTTAAATTAGCAAGGAACTTTGAACATTTGTTACAATTGAATGGAGTCAGGGAATGAAACAAACCAATGGAACAAAACCCATAAGCAAAATGCAAAAAGACAGAATAAAGAAGAGAAGAGCCATGGCCAGAAACCAACAAGAAAAAAAAACCGAAACCCCAGATACCATTGAAAGCGTGAGAGCTCTCATTTGACATTGCGCTAGATGAAGTAGCCAGACCCCAGGGAGAACCATGAAGAGTAACGTAGAGAGTTGGATTTGTCCTCCAGCAATTTCTTAGATCAAAGAAACAAATAAATGAAATAGCTAATTTTGTAATAGCTGTTTCAATAGTAAAACAGCTACATTTGAGAAGTAAACTAAACTTAGTTTTCTTTTAGTTTTGTGCTTATTAACATCACTTTTAAACATCAGTTGCAATATAAACTCCAACAGAAAGTGATCTAAATAAATATAAAACCTAAGTTGAACTAAGTCCAGTTTACTTTTTGAATGTAATTCGTTCTGGAATCATTCGTACAAGTAGAAAAATTGCGTAAGTTGAAATGTATATATATACAGTCGGACCCGCTTATAGCGTCAATCAAGGGACCGGGCTTAAATTGACGCTGTAAGCGGGTTGACGCTACAAG